>JAMKQA010036967.1:0-15913 GCA_024699735.1 Posidonia australis | reverse complement strand
TGTTCTCCTGGCCTGGTTCCTTGCACCACACACCAACCCTGGTCTAAACACTCAACCAAGACTCTCCTCTTGGCACAGTCAATAATAGCTGAATGCTGCGCCAACCAGTCCATCCCCAAGATGATGTCATACCCCTGCATATCCATCACAATCAGACTGGCACCAAAATTTTGGTCCCTTAACTTCACACTGACTGACCGCAAATGTTTCCATGCCAAGTTGTGCTCCCCTAAAGGAGTCATCACATCCAGATGGAAGGCCAATCTGGCTGGTTGGTCCCCAACCTCTGCAGCGAAGGACTCAGAGATAAAAGAAAAGGAACTCCCCGAGTCAAACAGAACTCAGCCAAATGGTCAGCCACAAGAAAGGAACCTAGATAACACCAAATATCCATTAACAACAATACAACACAACAACAGAAGCAACAACAACAAACACATAGGGAGAGTACCAGATACAGTAGTGCATAAAGGGAAAGGTTATAATTCAATCATGCCTCTAATCCTTACCCTTTACTACATCCCCTGATGGACCGGCATCAGGTGCAGATATGGAGAACACTCGCCCTTTAGTTAGCTGACAGGGCGTGTCCCTAGCTGGCTTTGCAGGATCAGGACAATTTCGCTGGATGTGTCTAGACTTTCCACAGTTGTAGCAGACCATTTTCTCGGGGTTCCGCTGTCGATGATAACATTGCGCTGCTACATGCCCCGGGCACCCACAGATATAATAAGTTTTCTTCCTTTCTGGGCCACTGCTCGAACCAGCCTGACTATATCCAACTCCTTCCCCAGCAACAGACTCGGCGCGCTCCTTCCTCTTCCTCCCAGAGCTCCCAGAACTGCCTGAGCTCTGCCTCCCAAAAGTGAAAGACCGTGGAGCAAACGCCTTCCCCTTACCTTTGGGGTGATCTTCGAGGAACAATCTACGGTCCTCCTCATAACGGGCTGCCTACTCCACTGCTCTAGCCAAAGTGGGGTACTCATAGCCTAAGACCCTCGATGTGAGTGCTGGAGTCAGTCCCTCCACAAATCTCTTGGCTCTACGCTGCTTAGTGTTAAATGCCTGCGAGAACTGCTTCAATCTGGTGAAGGCCGCCTCATATTCGGCTACAGACATGCTACCCTGCTTCAAGTTTCTAAACTCTCTGTCCAATCAATCTCGTTCATACACTGGAAAGTACTTCTCATAGAAGGCTTCACGGAACTCCTCCCACGATATCATCAGCAGGACAACGTTTGGGAATTTCATATGACGGGTGGCTCTGGCTCTCCACCACTGGTCCGCGTCTCCCTTACACTGAAAGGTAGCCAAACAAACCCACTTCTCACCTGGACACTCCAAGCCTTCCAAGACCTTCTCAATCTCAAGCAGCCAGGCCTCACATTCTTCTGGCTTGCCCTTACCATCAAAAGTAGGCAGGCTCAAACGACAGAACTGCTTAAGCCAGGGGTCTGCCTTGGTCCCATCAGTGTTGTTCTTGCCGAAAGTTTGAGCAAAACCCTGCATCATATGGCTCAGCTCCTGTCGAAGACCTCCCCAACCACTGTCCTGCTCCTTGCCGGGACTTGCTGTGGGAGTCCTGCCTCTGCCCCGACCTCTAGGCGGCATCGTGTTGCCACCACAAACCAACAAACAAGCAAGCAACAAACAAATCAGGTGCTATGATCCCCTATAGATCGAGTAGTCTAGCTAAAGCCACAATGCCGGACACCCTAAGCTGGTGCACTTAGGGAACCTAGGCTTTGATACCACTCTATAACACCTCAATGCTACACAACAATACAAGAACTACCCAAGAGAAGCTAAAAGAATCTAAATGACAGAATTAAATAAATAAAGCTAATCACTCAGACCTGTGTGCGGCAAACGTGGCTCGAAAAGATACACCAGACTAGACTGCTCCTACACCCGAGCACCTGAAATAAAGGGGACAAGGAAAACACGCGTGAGTGACAGGAATGTCACCCAGTACGCGCCCCAAAAACAGCGATAAAATCCATGAAAACATTTGCTAGAAAACAACTATCGCCAAAACCACAAATTCGATTAGAAAGACTTTGAAAACAATGCCATTTCAAACTTTCTTTTCTTTTTCTTTCAAAATCTCATGTTTATTGATAAACCTTTATACTCAACACAGGAGAAGTAAATCATTTCATCTAGTTTCTTAGCCCAAAAACATCATTTAAAACCATTAGCACAACTTATCACAAATCTGGGCTAGGAACTAGTCCAACACACAAATCCACACTTTTCCATTCCAAAACTGGTTGCATCACCCTGGCCACAAGCAGTTGGTGAGGATTCCATGTCACCAAACCCACACTGCAGTGCCGCGGTGAACCACCCCGCGCTGGAGTTCAACTGCCCCGCCCGCAACCTCAAAATGTACCCTCACTGGTACAAGCACGGAGTGTGTCCTCGGGACGCCCTGGTGCCCGAGCACCTAGGGACTCTAACCCCAGACCCGTCCAGCACCGGTACTGAGGGTAGTCCGGGTATTTTGTACCCCGGGTCCTACAATACCACAACAACCTCGAGGCTTCTACCCTTGACCACAAACTCGGTAACCACAACCAAGGACACGTCCCCGACATCTCTAGAGGTCTCACTACCTCGTCGGTAAGTCCTGGTTTCATTGTGGTTCCTACAAATCCATTAATCTCTTTAAAACCATATGCAATTTCTCTTTTCAAAACATTTGTCAAAACCGTTTTCCATTCATAAAACTCTTTGTAAATCACACGCATTATGCATCATATTATCACTTGTGGTTTTTAAGCCCACACATTCATTCATGGTCATTGTACCATGCAATCACCCCTTACATGGGTCCACATTCATACTCATAAGCCATGTTTCAATATCTCATGGAAAACATCATTAAAAACAACATATTTTCATGCATCATCTCACAAGTTATTTCCATGCATTTCATACATTTATCATGTATTTATCCATATTTATCAACATTTTTCTAAGCATTTTTCAATATTGCCCTGGGTCCTGATTCGGCATACTGAATTGGGTCCCAGTCGACCGAAATTCCCTGATTCGGTCGACCGAATTGCTTTGGCATTCCAAATCCACTGTCAGTTTAGCAGCCCCTTGCCAGAATGGTCGACCGAAATCATCCAATCATTCGAAACCCCCTGATTCGGTCGACCGAAATGCTTCGGTCGTTCGAATCAGTGGTCCAGGGGAACCACCTGGGAGCATTACGGCATACCGAACCTAGTTCGGCATACCGTTTTTCTGCGATTGCAGAAAGCTCCCTAACCTCCGTTGTCACATCTCCCCAAAGTGGGAGTAAGGAGCGGACCCCTCTAAAACACCACAAAAATTACAAGTAAAACATGGGGTGTAGACCTCCAAGTCTACTTCAAAACCCCTTAATCAAAACATGAATCCATTAAGCATGCTGTTCTATGGAAATTCACAAAGACATAACACTCATATGACATCACTGTAGCATGCATCAAGAATACCCACGAAAATCTCACAAACACCCATGAATCAACATGATATCAACATAACCACATTATTCATCTCATTCCCAACAATTTCCCGATTTTTTTGCATGATTTTAACATCATTATCCTCAATTTATCCCTTAACCTAAACATGCCACAACAAGGAAAGGGAAACGGAGGGGAACACATACCTGGCTTCGGCGAGCCTCACATGCCCTCAAGCTCTGGCAGTGCACGGCACCAGCCTCCCCCCGCACTCGCGCGATCTCCTCCTGCGGGCGACTCCACCTCAGCCTCCGCACTCCCTCTCTGGTTTCTCCACTCCTCCCCCATGCTGCACACCTCCTTTAAAAGCCACCGTCGTGCCTGCCATCCCCCGGATTCTGCTGGCCCCCTACCAGCCTCCCTGTCGTCGAAGGGACGGGACGAACAACCCTCCCTGCCAAGCCTCGCGAGTAGGAGGACTGGTTCGTGGTCAAAGGGAAGAACAGGCAGCTCCTGTCACATGAGGGTTGGGCTCCTTTGACTAGGTCCAACCTCAAATGGGTCTCACCCCCAAACTTGGGTCCCAATTGCACAACAGACTCCCAAGCCAAAGAAGTCACACCACAAAGGAGAAACCAGGGGCACAAAACACAGGGAGAGACCACAATCAACAAACACAACCTGGATTTGCCATTAATATACCACACACAAATAATTACAAGAGATTCCATGGTTTATATTAAATGGAAAACAGGCTCAGATGGTAGGATCCAACCAAGTCCTCTAGTATACACCACTCCTTGATCATCAAACTGGATATCAAGTGAGTGCACCTACTCATGGCTTCAACGACCACATTAGCCTTCCCAGGATGGTAGGATAGGCTAAAATCATAGTCCTTGAGGTATTCTACCCATCTTCTCTGCCTCAGATTCAAATCCTTCTAAGTGAAGATATACTTTAATCTCCGGTGGTCTGAGAATACCTCAAACTACTCACCATACAGGTAATGTCTCCAAATTTTCAGGGCAAACACCACTGCAACCATCTCCAAGTCATGAGTGGGATAGTTCCTTTCATGGTTCTTCAGTTGGCGTGAGGCATATGCCACAACTTGTCCATGCTGCATTAGCACACATCCTAATCCAGTCCCACAAGCATCACAATACACTGTAAAGCCTCCACTCCCCAAAGGTAGAGTCAGAACTGGAGATGTGACTAGTCAAGTCTTCAACTCATTGAAGCCCTCCTCACATTGCCAGTCCCAAATGAAAGGAACCTCCTTCTGTGTCAATCTGGTCAAAGGTGCTGTAATTTTGGAGAAATCCTGTATGAACCTTCTATAATATCCAGCCAAGCCCAAAAAGCTTCTGATCTCAGTCACGGTCTTGGGTCTGGCCCAACTACTAACTGGCTCAACCTTGGCTGGGTCCACTTTAATTCCCTCGCCTGAAATGATGTGACCAAGGAATGTGACCTCTTCCAGCCAAAACTCACACTTAGAGAACTTCGCATACAGTTGGTGTTGCCTCAAAGTCTTTAACACCATTCTCAAGTGTGTCTGGTGAGTCTGCACGTCAGGGGAATACACCTGCACGTCATCAACAAATACCACAACAAATTGGTCCAGGTAAGGTCTGAACACCCAATTCATCAAGTCCGTGAAAGCAGCTGGTGCATTTGTCAACCCAAATGGCATAACCAAAAACTCATAGTGGCCATACCGGATACGAGAAGCTGTCTTCTGCACGTCAGTTTCCCGGATCTGCAGCTGGTGATACCCCGATCTCAAGTCAATCTTTGAGAAGACTAAAGCCCCCTGAAGCTGATCAAACAAATCATCAATCCTAGGCAAAGGATATTTGTTCTTGATTGTGATCTGGTTCAGCATCCGATAATCAATACAGAGGTGGAGTGAACCATCCTTTTTCTTCACAAACAGCACCGGTGCACCCCAGGGTGACACACTCGGTCTGATAAATCCTCTATCCAGCAGCTTCTGAAGCTGATCCTTAAGCTCCCTCAACTTTGCTGGCGCCATCCGGTAAGGAACCTTAGAAATGGAGCTAGATCCTAGCACCTAGTCGATCTAGAACTCAACTTCCTGGTGTGGCAGCATCCTAGGCAAGTCCTCAGGAAAAACATCGAGATACTCCTGAACCACGGGTATATCCTGTACCCTCAGAACTGAAGAAGAAGACACTATCACACTCGCCAAATATCCCATACATCCCCTAGATAAGTGGCGGTAGGCTTTCATTGCAGAAATCATCTTCTTCTGTTCTCCGGGCCTGGTTCCTTGCACTGCACACCATCCTTGGTCTTGACACTCGACTAGGACTCTCCTCTTGGCACTGTCAATAATGGCTGAATGCTGCGTCAACCAGTCCATCCCCAAGATGATGTCATATTCCTGCATATCCATCACAATCAGACTGGCTCTAAAATCTTGGTCCCCTAACTTCACATTGACTGACCGCAGATATTTCCATGCCAAGCTGTGCTCTCCCAGAAGGGTCACCACATCAAGATGGAAGGCCAATCTGGCTGGTCGGTCCCCAACCTCTGCAGCAAAGGACTCAAAGATAAAAGAAAAGGAACTCCCCGAGTCAAACAGGACTCTAGCCATGCGGTCAACCACAAGAAAGAAACCTAGATAACACATAATATCCATCAACAACAACATAATACAACAACAGAAACAACAACAACAAGCACATAGGGAGAGTACCAGATACAGTAGTGCATAAAAGGGAAAGGTTACAAATCAAACATGCCTTTACTCCCTACCCTCCACTACATCCCCCGATGGCCCAGCATCAGGAGCAGATATGGAGAACACTCGCCCTTTAGTTAGCTGACGGGGCGTGTCCTTAGCTGGCCTTGCAGGATCAGGACAATTTCGCTGAATGTGCCTAGACTTTCCACAGTTGTAGCAGACCATCTTCTTGGGATTCCGATGTCGATGGTAACATTGTGCTGCTACATGCCCCAGTCGTCCACAGATATAACATGATTTCTTCTTTTCTGGGCCACTACTCGAACTAGCCTGACTGTATTCAGCTCCTCCCCCAGCAACAGACTTGACGTGCTCCTTCCTTTTCCTCCCAAAGCTCCCAGAACTGCTTGAGCTCTGCCTCTTAGAAGTGAAAGACCGTGGAGCAAACGCCTTCCCCTTAGGGTGATCTTCCAAGAACAACCTACGGTCCTCCTCATAACAGGCCGCCAATTCCACTACTCTAGTCAAAGTGGGGTACTCATAGCCTAAGACCCTCGATCTGAGTGCTGGAGTCAATCCCTCCACAAACCTCTTGGCTCTGTGCTGCTCAGTGTCATATGCCTGTGAGAACCACTCCAATCTAGGCCGCCTCATATTCGGCTACGGTCATGCTACCTTGCTTCAGGTTTCTAAATTCCTTGTCCAGTCGATCCCGTTCATATACTAGAAAGTACTTCTCTCGGAAATCCTCCTACGATATCATCAATAGGTCAGCGTTAGGGAACTTCATACGACGGGTAGCTCTCCACCATTGGTTGGCGTCTCCCTTACACTGAAAGGTAGCCAAACGGACCCACTTCTCAGCTGGACACTCCATGCCTTTCAGGACCCTCTCAACCTCGAGTAGCCAGGCCTCACAATCTTCTGGCTTGCCCTTGCCATCAAAAGTCGGTGAACTCAATCGGCAGAACTGCTTAAGCCAGGGGTCTGCCTTGGTCCCATCTGTGTTGTTCCTACCGATAGTCTGAGCAAAACCCTGCATCATGTGGCTCAGCTTCTACCGAAGACCTCCCCAACCACTATCCGGCTCTTCACTAGAGCTAGCTGCGGGAGTCCTGCCTCTGCCCCGACCTCTAGGCGGCATCTTGCTGCCACCACAAACAAACAAACAAATCAAGTGCTACGATCCCATGCTGATCGAGCAGTCTAACTAAAGCCACAATGCCGGACACCCAAAGCTGGTGCATTTAGTGAACCTAGGCTCTGATACCACTCTGTAACACTCCTGTGCTACACAACAGTACAAGAACTACCCATAAACAGCTAAAAGAGTCTAAATGACAGAATTAAATAAATAAAACTAAACACCTAGACCCATGTGCGGCAAAAGTGGCTCGAAGGGGATGCACCAGACTAGATTGCACTTACTCCTGAGCACCTGAAACAAGGGAAGAAGGAAAACACGCATGAGTGACAGAAATGTCACCCAGTACGCGCCCCAAAATAGCAACAAATCCCACGAAACATAGCCAGAAAGTCTAAAGAAAACCATAATCGCCAAAACCCACACATGCGGTTAGAAAGACTTCAAAAAAGATGTCTTTTCAAAACTTTCTTTTCTTTTTCTTTCAAAATCTCATGATCGTTAATAAATCTTTATACACGACTCACGGAAAGCAAACCATTGCATCTAGTTTCCCAACCAAAAGCATCATTTAAGCCATTAACACAATTTATCAAAAATCAGGGCTAGGAAATAGTCCAACACACAAATCCACAATTCTTATCTCAAAACTGGTCGCATCACCCTAGCCACAGGCGATCGACCTGGCCACAAGCAGTTGGTGAGGATTCCATGTCACCACACCCACGCTACAGTGCCGCGGTAAACCATCCCGCACTGGAGTTCAACAGCCCCGGTCGCAGCCTCAAATGTACCCTCACTCGTACAAGCACAAAGTGCATCCTCATGACGTCCTGGTGCCCGAGCACCTAGGGACTCTAACCCCAGACCCGTCCAGCACTGGCACTGAGGGTAGTCCACAGTACCACCACAGTTTCGAGGCTCCTACCCCGGACCGAAAACTTGGCAACCACAACAAAGGACACGTCCCTGATATCTCTAGAGGTTGTACTACCCCTGTTGGCAAGCCCTGGTCTAGCTGTGGTTCTTACAATTTCATAAATCTCTTTAAAACCATATGCAGTTTCTCTTTTCAAAACATTTGACAAAACCATTCTTTTCACTCATAAAACTCTTTATAAATCTCACACATTGTGCGTCACATTATCATTTATGGTTCAAAAGGAACCCCAATCATTCATTCATGGTCATTGTACCATGCCATTACCCTACACATTGGTCTACATTAATCCACATAAATCATGTTTCACAATTCATGGAAAGCATCATTAAAACAACATGTTCACTTGTAATATTTCATAAATCATTTCCATACATCTCATGCATTTATCCAAATTTATCAACATTTAACAAAGCATTTCTCAATATAGTCTTGGGTCCTGATTCGGCATACCGAATAGGGTCCCGGTCGACCGAAAATCCCTGATTCGGAAAACCGAAATCTTTCGGTATTCCGAATCCTTATCAGTTTTATCAGTCCCCTGCCAGAACGGTCGATTGAAATCATCCAGTCGTCCGAAATTCCCTGATTCGGTCGATCGAATTTCCCCTGGTCGTCCGAATCAGTGGCCCAGGGAACCACCTGGGAGCATTTCGGCATACCGATCCCAGATCGACATACCGTTTTCTACGATTGCAGAAAACCTCCCCGGCCTCCGTCGTCTCTTCTCCCCAAAGAGGGAGTAAGGAGCGGACCCCTCTAAAACACCACAAAAATTACAAGCAAAACATGGGGTGTAGACCTCCAAGTCTACTTCAAAACCCCTCAATCCAAACATAAAACCATTAAGCATGTTGTTCTACGGAAATTCACAAAGGCATGAGACTCATATGACATCACTATAGCATGCATTAAGAATACCCACAAAAATCCCACGAAACAACCATGAATCAACATGATATCAACATAAACATATTATTCATCTCATTCTTAACAATTTCCCTATTTTTGCATGATTTTAACATCATTATCCTTGATTATCCCTTAACCTAAACATGCCACAACAAGGAAAGGGAAACGGAGGGGGAACGCATACCTGGTTCTGACGAGCCTCGCGTGCCCTCGAGCTCCAGTGATGCATGTCACCGACCTACCTCCCACTCGCACGCTTTCCTCTGGCACGTTGCCTCCCCTCAGCCTCCGCACTCGATCTCTCCCTCTCTCTGGTTTCTCCTCCTCACCCCCGCGTTGCACGCCTCCCTTTAAAGCCACCTCCGCCCCTGCCATCCCTCGGATCCGGCCGGTCAGCCGCCAGCCTCTCTGCTCTGAAGTGGATGGGACGAGCAGCCCTCCTGCTGTGACTTACGTGTAGGAGAGGACCGATCGTAGGTCACAGGCGCGGAGAAGAAAGGAAAGGAGGGTCACGGGCATGGTTGGGCTCTTAACAAGGTCCAATCTCAAATCCAAGTGGGTCTCACCCCCAAACATGGATCCCAATTGCATCACAGACCCACAAGCCAAAGAAGTCACATCACAATGGAAAAACCAAGAGCATAAAACACAGGGAGAGACCTCAGCCAACAAACACAACCCGGATTAACCATTAACAAACCATATACAAATAGTACAGGAAATTCCATGTTTTATATTAAATGGAAAATCAGGCACAGATGTTACATAATACATTTGCGAGTAAATTTCCTAGCAAAGTCCTCGTGCAAAAATTTGTGAGGACTTAGTGAGAAAAAATGTCCTTGTAAGATCTTCGCTATTTGTCGCAAGGTTCTCGCATGATACATGTTATGTCCTTACAGAAAATAAAATAATAATAATAATAATAAAAATTATGAGGACTTAGCGTAGAAAATGTCCTAGCAAAGTCCTTGCTAGGTTTAAAAAAAATTAAAAAAAACAACTTTCCTATTAGGCACATATTTCATATCAGGAATGTAAAAAATCATATTTTGAATTTAGTATTACATATATACCTATAAACAAGCTCAAAATCATTTCTAAGAAGAATAGGTTGGTATGTAAAGTTGAAATGATTGCAATTTCTAATGCAATTGCAAGGCATTTCTAGTTAAAAGAAGTATTGCAATTTGCAAATTCAGTTGGTTACAAGATAGACAACTTCCACACACAAATCTAACAGTATATACAAATAAAGAGAGAAGTATCACGCTGTCCATCATATAAAGCTTACATTATTTGCCTTAACTTTTTTACTAGGTGCAACAGTCTTAACATCGTCGCTGGCAGATTTTCTTTTTGACTTTGCTGTCTTGGAAGTTGATGGTGTTCCTTTAGCAGAAGGTGCAGGTGTTGATTTCAAAGGACTAGTATTATCAGAAGGTTCGTCCTTTGTTGCATCCTTCTATTTTGGTGCAAGTACAAGTGATAGGTTATTCTCATCTTCCATCTGCATAGGTAAAAAAATAGTGCAATGCGTTTATTAAAGAAGCAATGGTTCATATTCTCTGGAGCTGATTATGCCTTATAATTACTATATAAACACAATACGGTAACATTTTTGTTAGTATATGTCCCATGAAATTGAGTGGAACCAATAATCATAATTATTAAGGATTGAGTATGCAAAAGTTCATGGATCACTTCACAATTGACGTTCACAACTCTATTCATTATCCAGTCTTGCCAATTGACAAAAGAAAAGTAGTACATAGTTGTTTTCCTAGGCACAATTAAAATTTTTTATTGCTCAATGAAAAGGTACAAAAAAAAAAATGATACACCTCTAAAAGAGGAATAGGACCCATTAATGTTTTTTTTTGGGAAAACAATTTTTTTTTATTGAAGGAAAGAAGCAAAGGGTATAAAAAAACTCATCAATCATCAGTCCTTAGTTTGTCTGAAAAAACTCCTCTCGAAAATCCATACCATTGGGAAAAAGAAGAGGAGAAAAGTACTAACCCGTATCCTTTTTACATCTAATAGAAGGAACCCTCCATTTATCAAGATTACAAATGTCTCTCAACTCCCTAGGAAGATCACAATAAGTATGATAGATTGTGTTCTTACATGTTCTACCCCGCTCTTTAGCCAAGAAGTCCGCAGCTCCATTACATTCACGAAAGCAGTGAGCAATGTTGATATTATGATTTCTCTTAATACTTCACCATATCTTGCATTTCTAGTGAACATCAATTTTGCCATGTAACATCTGAACAATTTGCATAGAATCGGATTCCACCTTTTGGATAATGATGCCATACCTACAACAAAGTTGCAGTAGATCCCACAAACTCTCACTTCAGCCTCATTATTGGTGATGCACCCCTAGTACATGGAGAAAGCTACAATGACCTGCCCATAAATATCCCTGACAATAGAATCCCCTCCAGCCGTTGAAGAAGAAGAAGATCCATCAACATTTGCCTAAAGACCGGGCATAGGAGGATTCTATCTAACAATCCAGAAAAAAATTTCAAGAGTCAAAGGGACGTAGAAACCAACCTTGGAGAATATTGAAGCATCCCCTCCAATCAAATCAATCTTCCTTCCTATAAGCATGACATTGCAATCAACTATTATACCAGAAATAACCTGAGGCCAAGTGCGAAATCGGTTAGAAAACCTGCTGTTACACCTTTCCCTCCAAATGTGCCAACAAATGAAAGCAGGAAGAATCCCAATGAGAGCAAGGCCATACGAGTGGTTTTTAGCCCTATCATGCCAAGAAATAAAAGTGGAAGCAATATCTCCGCATAATTCCATATTGAACAATGAAGCAAAGAAAACCCAAACATTTTTACCGACGTCCCTTTGAAGAAAGAAATGATCCAAGCTTTCAACTTGAGGCTCAAGACAACAACTGCACCTAGAAACAAAAGGAACAACATGTGCCTGAACATTGGCATCCACAACCACTTTCTGGAAGCAAGAACTGACCACTAGGTGTTAATCCTCTTCTACGTAGCTTTGATAGAGAACTTGCCATCAGAAGGAGGAGTCCAAATAAGCCTATCATCATCCCCACAATGATCCACATGAAGATCTCTAAAAGCACTCCACATATTTTGCACCTCTCCCTCATCACCAACAATATGACTTTCAAAAAAATCCACATTGAAGAACATGTCCACAATCTTAGCAGAAAGATTTGTAATAGGGAGATGATCAAATTTATCATGAATGATATCTTCCTTCCACAATTTAGTCATCCAAAAGGAACTATTCCCTTTGTCAGCAAGCCAAATAGAATTCACAATAACCCATGGCATAACAGACATTAAAGACGTCCACCTAACTGAACTGAAGGATGGCACAATAGCATACCAGCCATTACGATCCACACCGTACTTTGCTACACAAAATTTTTGCTCCACAAGGAACTTTGTTGAAGCAGATTCTAGCAAGCCTTAACACTAAAAAGCACATGCAAATTCTATAATTTCCTTATACTGAAACCCATCTCCTCCCAGTTCACCCAATGGAGAAGGCGTTTCCCCTTCTTGAAACGCCACAAATAATCACGCATCAAGCGATCCAAGTACTGAATACCATGCTGAGGAATCTTAGAAATTGCTGCAATATGCATAGGTATAGAAGCCAAGACACTTCTCACCAGAGTGAGCCTACTTGCCATGTTCAGACATCGAGCACCCCAACCTTCAATACGTCGTCTGACCTTGTCCATTAACAGAAGAAAATAAGAGATCTTACTACATCCCGATGCAATGGGAGCACCCAGATAAATAATAGGCCATGTACCTTTGGAAAAACCTGTGCAATCCTTAATCACCTCATTTCTAAAAGTAGGATCACGCCAGACATAAGTGCACTTATTCCTCCCCATTCGTTGCCCTAAAGATCTTTCATAATTAGATATAAAACCCATGAGGTTCCTAATAGAATTCCCATCCCCTTTACAGAAAAATAAAGCATCATCAGCAAAGAACAAATGAGAAGGCACACTACCTTTGCTTGAAGTAGTGAATCTCTGACACAGACCTTTCAAGAAAAGTTCTTTGAGTCCTCTGCTAAACACCTCTTGGGCTAAAATAAATAAAGAGGGAGATAGAGGGTCACCTTGTTTGAGCCCTCTAGATGACTTCAAGCATTACTTAGTTGAATGGAAGCATTTTATTCTATGTTAGAACAATGTAAAACTTACATCCTCATCATCTTCGCCATCTTCAGCATCTTCACTGTCTTCATTCAATCCACCAGAACTTTCAAGAAGCTTCTGTAGTTCTTTACAAGACTTGCTCAACCCTCACTCCTCTTCACTCTCATCATTTTCATCTTGATTGAATGAAGCATGATTAAAAAACATATCGCAAACATTGGAAAAAAAAAAGATTTGGTTATTCCTACATAAAGGCTTGAAGACTTGAGAAATATATGAAGTTTCTATTTTTCTTTTTTATCCCATATGGACAATCTAGTCTGCAAGCACCATGATTAGGAAGTCAAAAAACGTCTTTCTCCCAAGAAGACTTGAGAAATAGGAATAGATAGAGTACATAATAAGTACAAATTAAATTTTGAATTCAATCTATTTTAATGAATTTTACATTTTATTTCCTATTCTATTTCTTCAGTCCCACCTATTTTGCAAGCACATGGTCTATCTAACATAGTTGAGGTACAACTTTCTTGGTATAGAGTCCCGTTGATTTTTGTATTATCTCTGCCCCATCTAAAATTGATATAATATCTTAGATTCAATACCAGGAAGTCTCAATGTAACCCTTATTTAGCCCACACATAATATGGGTTATTTGTAACCATAGATTATTTGGTTTTGATGATTGTCGAATTTTATTCTCATGTTAGAGTTTATCTAGTGATTGAATTTGGCGTTTCAGTTGAGAGCATAGAAAGTAGTTTGTTTTTTCATCTTGAGAATCCAATTATAGTTTAATTTCTCCAAAATTTTGGATTGTAGTCCTTCTCTGTTATCTAAGGATCAAGTTGTAGTTTGGATCTATTATTATCTCACATTAATTTAATTCCTTAATAACCAAATAGATATGACTAGGATGATCTGATGAATCATTTGATTGGAATGTTCAAAATGCTCATTAAATAAGAAACTGTACACATAGTATAGTTTAAAAAGGTAAAATTACTTGATGAAGTTACAAGCTTTTTATAGAAAGCAAGTAGCTAGGAAAGCTAGCAATTAGTAAAAAGTAGCTAGTGCATCACTCAACCCATCAGCCAAGTAGTCAGGGGTGGCATAATCTGTGGTCTCTTAAGTTCATCGATGATGGGAAAATACCTCATGGTCACAGTCTACAAGCTATTGCTCGCTTAGGCTGATGAGATTCCTTGTGGCAAGAAAATTCACTCCTTCCAAAGCTCTTGTAGCACTAATGTACCAGCAAAATCCACAAGACCCCTGACACACATAAACACAATATAAGAAAACACATAAACATACAAAAATTAGTAAAAAGAGAGTATCAACAGTGTTTGAATTATTTCAGTGATAAGCCCAACCTATGTTGCATAATGCCCAAAATCACCACCCTTTGTTAGCAATTTTCTCTTGTTCTGAATAGAAGTGTAGCCTTGAGTTAAACAACAAGTTAAACAATCATGAATTAAAAAGAGATTAATTAATAGAAAATAATTAGCCAAGAGTTCTAACCACTTCTGATACATCATATATTTTGAAAAAACAAAAGGCCTGAGGGCAAACCTTCTTTCAGGTGAGGTGAGCTGAGGTGAAATATATACTGTAAAGTTAAAAAAGAACTGCAAGCTATTGAGTGAGAACAAGTGAGGTGAAATATATCCTGTAAAGTTCACTGCTTATCTTGTAAACAAGTGAGGAGATCAAGATTACCTGAATGAGAAATCTTGATAGCAGGTGCATGTTGTTAGAGGACTTGATTGCGAGGACCATGCCACTCTGACAGTTATTGGTAGTTTCTGTCCACGTCAGAAAATTTGAGCCAATTGTAAGTGAAGAAATGATCTGCATTGCCCAATTAAACCTCATCATTTTATACGTAGGCCAATTTGAGAGGACTTGATTGTTTAGTCCTTTGGAGGTAGCCACAAAGACGAGGCCAAGGGCAATCCATGGATAAAACAGTTCTGCTAGTTGGGAGTACCAACCTTGGACGGGCACGGCCAGTCAGAGGAGTGCGAGGCATGGCTTCGAGATGTGGAAAAGATCTGGAGGGCTTGGAGTGTCCCACAGAGAAGTGGGTTTAGCTTGCCACGTTCTAGCTCAATGGTGTTGTCGACCAGTGGTGGAGGTCTACACGGTGCACTAAGTTCCCCAATCAGAACCTACTGATGATCACCTGGGAAGAGTTCTAGGAAGTATTCTATGAGCAGTTCCTCTCCAAGCACGAGAAGGACAAGTTAGATAGGGACTTTAGAAATTTGAAACAAGGGAATCTTTCCATGGTAGAGTATGAAACCACCCTCCACCAACTAGAGTAGTTCTCCTAGTGTAGACACCTCAATTTTTCCAATTTTGCAGGATAAGGATGTGGTGGCTGAGCTTGAACCCTGGTTGAATCCATTTGAGCCCATTAAAGCCTAATTAACTCCTTCAAGGCCTATTAAGCCCTAGTTGAGCCTATTTGGGTCCACAAGCCCATTCTAAGCCCATTTGACTCTCATTCAACTTGATTGGGCCCATTTGGTCCATTTGGACCCAC
>JAMKQA010036966.1:0-29069 GCA_024699735.1 Posidonia australis | reverse complement strand
AAAAAAAAAAAAAAACTGACATAATATTTGACATTAATTTTAAATACTTAATTTGTTTATTTCTAGCTAACATTGTTAGGTTAATAGAGAAAAATCAAATTATCCTTACAAAAGTATTCACAATTACTTCTTATTCATCAAGTCATTAGGTTTTTTAATTATGTCATTAGTTTTTTTTAATCAAGTCAATAGTTACCATTCAAAGTTTCTTTCTTTTTAAAGAAAAAGTCTAGTGTCCTATAATCTCAACTCTAAGAGCTTGTTTTTTGTTGATACGTAGTGTGACTGATGGGATGGATCTCTATAAATCCCGTAAATATTAACAATCTTCTTTCATAAAGTTGGTCAATTGCTCTATAGCAGTTGATTATTCTAAGAGCTTGCTTGAAATTATTATAAAGATAGAGGAAAATAATATTTCTGACAATTTATATTTCAGTATTTTAGAATGAAACAAAAAGGTGGGTATACCGTAATTGTCTGGTAACTACACCACCGTCCGTCGTGGAGGAGACAACCCAACCACTACAAAGAATGAACTCAAAATCAGTGAAGGAAGATGTCAAAAGACAAGTCAAGGAACCGCTTGCTTCTTCCAGACACACTCCCGCACACCCTATACTCTCTTCGCCCAACCCTAAGAGGAGGACGGAGGAGGAGGAGGTCGTCGTCGTGGCGCTCCATCTGCTACCAGTGTCAGCAACGCCGATCGGTTGCCCCCTTCCCCGCGGCGTTGGAATAAGTCGAAGCTGATGGGATGCTCCGTGAGTTCCCCAATTCTCTTGTTTGATCCTCGATATGCTAAATTCTGCTAGTTCCGAGAAGTTCTAGGACTTGCTTTTGGCTGTTGATTTGCTTGTGAGTGAAGTTGCTTCGGATTTTGGGGGCTGAGGATTTGGAGAGATGAAGAAAAAGAGATTTGAGGTTGGATCCACATTGGATGCTAGTTACTGTGGTTCAGCATTTTGCGAGAAGATTCCTGCTTCAGAGGGTTTTTTTTCCTCTTCCTCTCTTACCTCTCTGCTTTGTTTATGTCTGTTGTCTAGTGTTGCTTGATGCACAATTAGCTTCTAAATTGAATCAAGTTAAACACCATTGGGATAGGGCTTGTTGATTGATGAATGCGTCATGTAAAATTTTGGGAATTGAAATATGGAGAGTTTCAAATTTCCATCTAGTTGATCATCGTTAAGTTGTTTAATTTTCTAAAGCAGCATGAGCTTGTGTTTAGTGCCGTCGTTGACTAATACAAGTCCATTTTGTCGACAGGTTATGTGAAATCTGCATACGATGAATTCAAGACCCATGGTTCTTGTTTTTCTTCTTCTAATACTCATTATTACTTCCCAATTTGAATGGAAGCAACAACTTGTAAGTGAACTGGATGCAAGTACAAACATCTCTCAGAAGCAGCAACGGGTTATGAAGAAAGAAGAAGTAGTTAAAGAAAAAGTGAGCCCCGCGTGCGCCCTCCCACCCCCCCCAAGCAACATTTGATTTTGGTGATTATGGTCGCTGATATATACAAGTGTGTCTAACATCTGATATTTTCCTTATAAAATTAATGTTCACTGAATTCACTTAATTAAATCTGACCAATGATAATTTCTTTACTTCATTCTTAATTATAATCATACTGCTTAACAAATCAAAATGCAGTTAGCTAGACTATCAAAATGCAGTTGGCTAGACCATCCAATAATGCAACAAAATTTTACAATTGCCACATCAATCTTCCAAGAATTGATGCTAAATTCTTGTTCAATTGTCTTTTACAAGAGTGGTGCTCATCATAAGCTGTAAAGGGCAAAACAAACACTTTGGCATGTAGGCTTATGTATTGTGAAATGATACTGTAAAACTGCTTCGGAGAAGAGTCTAGACGATCGGGATAAGAATATGGATACACCCTTATCCTTTTCATCCGTACTTGTCACTAGACAAACAAGGGAATGGAACAACTTTGTTGAAAAAATTGTGGTGAATAGCAGTATGGATTGCTAAGAACAATTTCATGGTAATTTACATTGCACCTTTAATTTGGTCACTAGCAATTTTATGATTATAGGTACAACTTGGAAATAGGAATTCCCTCTCAGAAGGGCCATTTTATTAGCTTTGTGTTATAAAAGTAAAAGGCACAAAACTGTTACATAAAATAATTAGCATGATTTTGAAACTAAGACTTAAGATGCACTATCAAATAAGCAAGGCATGAAGTGAATAGGGTATTCAGCGATATAACATTAATATCTTTGGTTTCCTACGAGTGCGACCGGTTTCACTACTCTGCTAATTACTTCCCAAACCTCATATTCTGTACAAATCAAGACTTTGTCTGAAACTCCAAATCATTTCCAAAAGGGTATTCATGAATTTGAGATTCTTGTTTGTTTTAGTTTTGATGTACAAATGTGAGCTTCCTCAGAGGCTGAAAGTGTGCCATAATCAAGTTCTGAAGAGTTTCAAAACACGCCTTAAAAATAACACAGTGAACTTCGAATATTAGTTATTGTAGAATTGTTTAGAGCTGCATGGGACTGTTTACAATTTTTGTAGAAATAAATGTTGGGTGTAGGATGTATGGTTTTATCTTCAAGCTGCTGATCCATATGAAAATCCAATACTATTGTGAGATGCTCATTTGTTGTAATGCAATTCCAGCTTGAGTCAGTTCATTTGAATATTTACTATCTTTTTTCTTAAGGTATCATAAGCGATTGGCTTCCTTTATTTCAAGTGTCCATTAAGTTGACTTTGGTACTCTGAAGAAGTTGCTTGTAGATCTTAATATTTTGAAAACCAGATATACATTCTCTTTATTATTTCAGACATCAAAACGTCCTCTAATAGGTGGTCCTTTTCAAAATTTGTCATTAAATAGTTAGTAATGGTGTCTGTACTTCATTTTCCTGGTGTTTCTCTGCTCCAAAAAATACTTACAGCATGAAACAATTTTATATTCGATTAGCTTCATGTCAAAGGATCAAAATAATTTTAACCTACTATTGCAACAGAAAGATCAAATAAACCTGAAATCATAGATTCAGAAGCCATTTATGCATCTGCTATCTGGAGCTGTTTGTTGATCGTGAGATAGCATGGAGAATATTTTTTAGTGCTTCCAGCCTTCCACTCTTGAGTACTGCTAATATTGATGTAGTCATAGCGACTGTGCAGTATCAGCTTACTGGAATAATATCCAGTATCGGAAAGTTTGGAAGTTTTTACCACAAATTATCATTACTCTTTGGCTATGACATTATTTTGTGATTGACAATTCAAATCGCAAGGAATGAAGGGCAACATAAGCAGCATATTAAATGCATTTGTTTAAGTTCCTTGGCTCCTTGTAATTGTAAATTAGCAGTGATTAGAATCCTTATGAATGATACATTGCTAAATAAAGATTTCTTCAGTTTAGGAGGTATGTGGTAAATGCAACGGATGGTGATTCTCATGTAAAGAGGCACTGGAACCCAGTGTCCAAAATATAAATGTTGGTGGAATTGAGCTTACTTAATTTTTATTCTTTTTGCAGATTATCTTGTTACAAGAAAAGAAAATCCAAGAACTTAAAGAACTTGTGCGGAGTTTTCAGGAACAGTTACTGCAATGTCAAAGAAGCAGCAACATGACCGAGAATTTTACTGGAAGTTCTTAAACTGCAATTCTTGATGGCAACGAAAGGCAGCGTATTCTGGAGGACTAATGCCTCTGGAGCTTTTAATTCATAAATACCAGCAAAAACTTCATACAAAATGTTCATGTTATGTAATATTTCTACTGTATTGTCAAATATTTCAACTAAAATGCAACTCCCAATTCATGTAACAGCAGTTGTTGCAAGATATTTGCTTTACTTGATGCAGAAATGCACTTTTTCTCTGTTGCATTTTCATATTTGCAGAAGCACAGGTTGCTGTTTGCAGTGATGGTTAGGTAGTACGTATGATTTTATTGGTTTTGTGATCCAAGCTTGTGCTTTGCTTACCATCTTGATCGGTTTGCAGCTACAGAATATAATACTGGAGAGATAGATGGGCTTTGGGTTCCGTTGATGGCTTAAAGATTGTGTACGTTTTACAGATAGGTATGCAAACTTCCACTACTCTTGCACCCTCCTATAGTTCTATTCGTTGTGGTAAGTGGTGTTTTTTCATCTTTGCCCTTATTGTGTTTACTGATCTTGAATAGTTATGGATTTGATCTTTTTCTCTTAACAGCTTGATTTGTTTCTATTACTTTCGGTTACTTCCTTTATGTAAACAAATAAGCATCTGGATTCACAGGTGATCGACCCTGTGCCAAAAGCCTGTCGGCATAGCCTTCTTTTACTATGTTATCCTATTCTGGTCTTGAGAAGCACACATTTTAATACAAGCCTGCAGAACACTTTTTTGCGAGTGCATGCACATTCAGAGCAGTTATAACTTGTAAAGAGCAGCACTTTAAGCTTTTGTGTAGTTTAAATCCTCACAGAACACTTGAATGCTTTCAGAACTGTCAAGTGCCAGCAGACAAGATGCTCATTGTTCATTGATGGTAAAACAATGACAACTGGTTTCAGGCAATACATTTTGAGTGTTTTGCCTATAAACAAAAACGAATGGAAGCTAAGCAGCTTCTGTAATTAAGATCTAAATGACATGGTTGATTATGTGGTACGCCAGCAATTTTCTCTTGTAAGTGGTAGGGATGTATTCAAGTACATACATTTTATGATTTTCTTAGGTAACGGTTGGAGAACTTTCTGCATTGCTGAGAACAATATGCATGATAAAGAATGTTCAGATGTGCCCAGTAATTTTTTGTATCCAAGTACCTTTAAACACATTGGTACCATTCTATTGAAGAAAAGAGCTCTTCAATAGACTAACAACTTCTATATTACTTGAAATTTGAAGCGTGGGCTTGGTTTTTTTTTTTTGTTGAAGACACCATAGTTGTCATTTTTGTAAAGCTCTGAAACACTAGTATTCAGAGCAATGGAAAAATAGATTAGCCTTATAATAAGTTTTGTACACTTCATGAATTACTTTGTGATAGTGAGGTTACTTGATTAGTTGTATTCAACATTTCTTTTAGGTTGATGAACTTAAACAGGTTGCAGTCTAGAAACCACAAAAACTAATGTATTACTGGGATGTGCAGATATAATTGTTATGGAATTTTTTGAAAGTAATGATAATCAGAGTTTGGCATACAATTTAGGTTCATTTCTCTTCCTTAACAGATTTAGCATAATATGTAGTAGAGGTAGGCATCCCTGCTATACTTGATTCTCTTTGCTGACACCAAATTTTGCATTTAATGTAGTAGTTAACCATGTTATCAAAGTTCGGCGTGCCATATTTCTTGATACATCTCTTGACTGAATTTTTCCATTTCACTTGCCCCTGATGTCCTAGTACGTTTTGGTTGTCCTAGTATTTTGTGTTGCAATCCAGTCTGATTTATTTACTCGAAAAGGACATTGATTGTAATCAATCACCATTTGGTTTAATTTAGTGGTTGACGTGGTACAGAGTTCTCCGATACCATGTCAATGCAAGTGGAACACTCGTTATGTTACATGTGGAGTGAACTTAGTTATACATAAGATTTCATTTATGTAATAACGAAAGTAGGAAGAAAAAGAATATCCTAACCGTGTCTAAAATGTTCCGATTGGGGGTTACAAGTCACAGTCACAGGTGCCATGATAAAGAACGTCTGAGCATCAAAGCACCAGAAACGTTGGTTTAACTTGTTTCTCATGGTAACTTCGTCACCGCCATTAAGATGGTACTGCTATAGTGCTACGGGTTTGTGACTAACACATGGGGGGACATCGGAGCCCTCCAATCTTTGCCATAAAATAAAAGGTAAGGGAAAGGCAAGGGAGATTTATTTCAGAGATATGGCTAGATGCCTACATGTAGTACTTATGGGATTTAAATGGGGGCATTGAAAGATCTCATGGGAAATTGGGACTGAGGGAGAGTTTACAGATGGAGGCAATAATAATTATAATAATAACATAGAGCTGCCCAGTGCTTTAAAACTTGGACATTTATAGGGAGGGGAGAAATGAAAGGAAGCCCTTCAATGGTGTTGTTAATGGAGGCGGAAGGCTTCGATTCCTCATGACGTCTGGCTATGGAGATTGGCTGGCAACAGCAAATCAATTCATATTCAACCCCCCTCGTTAATGGCAGCATTTGATTGCTCACCTGCTGCCTCTCTTTTCTACCCTTTATTTTTCATTCATTGAAATCAATTAAAGATCTGTCATTGATGTGATATACATTGAGTCGAGATTCCCCTGCAATATCAAGTTCCACTTGAATGGTTAAATCAGAGAAATAGTATGTCCTTGCAAGAGAATTGCCAACTTGTGATTTTTTGTTGCCTCTGATCTACTACACCATGCTTGTGATTCACGTATTATTGCTCTAGCACTGAATCAATACCAGGCAAAATTGGTCCTTTGGTTTTATTTAAATGGTTGCTGAGGGAATGGTCTTGTGCGACTCTTAGCATGGGGAGAGATGGAAACGGATGGCAAGAGCTGCATGGGAATTTCTATGCAGTTGCTCTGTTTATAAGATGAAAAGCACTTTCATAAACTACCATAGACTGATTACAGGCCATGACCTATCGATGTTACCCGTAGAAATACAAGATTTATGTAGATCCCAAGTGACAATGCATGGTAGTGAATACCGGATACGTTCTTTTCTAGTCTAGTATAAAAAAAAACACAGGAAACGTTAGTTGCTGCTCTACTCTCTATGAGATAAACCTTTTGATTTATCCTTACTTTATAAATCCACAGAATCAAGTAAGAGACATCGACAGATTTCAGAGGAAAAAATGGTGAGAGACATCAACCACAGATATCGACGATATTTGTTTTAATAATTAGACAACGTGAGACTAGTAGATTCCACTTGTTCCAGTTGCATTCCAAAGCACTTGATGTCAGAACCATGCGCAAGGTTGATACTCCAAACCCATTTCACTCATTCCTTCCCTTGTTGTTGAAGAAATTGTAGCACTGAATCAAGATCACCTAGAGAACCCATTTTAATATTTTCTTCTATGCAGTTGCTAGATTTGCGCCAGGGCACAGGAACACTAGCTAGTGCGTGATCACTGCCTGGTTTCCCATACAAGAGCTCTATCAATAATTGCTGCTGCATTACAAATCGAGGAGTCCAATTTGCAAAGCAAGGTATTGAATTCACTTGTCCTGGTCATAAAGCCACTGGTCTATCACTGCTGGGAATGCAAATAATAATAATAATACCTAATTGTCATGCATGATCTTCACGCGGAAACAACACCAATGTCAATCAAATCAACCACAAGGGAATCTTATAGGGTAAACTATGGGTCCCATAGGCTTTATCACATCCATCACATTTCCTACACCTACTAGGGGCTCTGGTCAAATTTTAGGCTCATATCACATGGAAGATTCTTTCATAAACATAAGAACACAAACATAATTATTCCATGTAAAACAAGACCAGGTGCAAACATCCAATGCCTTAAACATGTAAAGGATAAATCTGATGTAGAAAGATTTGATATGTTTATCAATCATTCAACCCTATACACTACCATACTATGGTCAATAGATTTCTTGTATGAGGAGGAAAGAAGCATGAATAGAAACCCTAACTTCTATCATCAACTTCAACAAAGAGGACTCTTCTATCTTTGACCTTCAACACATTGGGAGGAGCTTGAAAATGTGAGATTTCTTGCATTCTTGGCGTACACACCACATGTCCTAGTCAATGAACAGCCACCTGAAAAATCTTTACTTTTCGTGCTCTTTTCCTCTCTATTGGGTACAATCATATCTTTAATCTAAACCCACTGGTATACCAATAGATAGTCATGTGTCGTGCCATGCAAGGCATATGTATCTAGAACATAGACATGGTAGAGTAAAGTTCAAGAAGATGTTGCCTTCTTGAGAGGAAAAGAAAAAACATATCCGTCAAGGCGAGCCATCCAAACAACAAGAAACCTGGGAAAAAAGAAGAAAAAGAGTGGACATTTGAATGCTTCTCATGTCTTTGAATGCATTGTGCAGCTTATAACTCTACAAGATAAAATTAGAACAACCTACGTTGAATGCTTTGGTACAATAAAATTGCTTGTTCCATGTTCATAAATCATAAGTGATGTCAATGATATTCTCCAAAATTTAAGAAGAAGAAAAAAGTGACAGGTATGAAACTTGGCATGAAATTGACGTTAGCGTTTTTTTTTTTTTTTTTTTTGAAATTGACGTTCACGAATTGTAGAAGTGTCAAGTTGGCATTGGATAATTTTATAATAACAAAACATGTCTTGTGGAATCACTATTTTTTCAATTGCCTCAGCACAAACACTTCTTCCCTCCCACTAAAGAATTTCATGTTAACCTCAATACACGTCATAAAGTTTGTCACATGGGCTTGAGTGAAAATACAATTAAATCAAACTTATTCAATGAGTCCATTAATTAAGCTTGTTCATGGGTTCGTATTAAACAAACTGTAGCCATGTCTATGGGTAATAATGGCATCCTAAAAGTAAAACAACAAAGTTTAGGTAACCACAAATCCACAATCTTGTATCTTGTACAAGTAAGGCACTACTATTGATAGACATTAAATTTTGCTTGGCATGAAATCGTGATGGGTGGTGGAAAATATCATTATAAAATCGCTCCTTCAAACATTGACTCTTATTATTGGATACATGATGCAATTACTCATGCTTTTGTGGATTGGTTAAATAAGTAGATATGTAAATTTTCATATTATAAAATCCAAGCAGATCCAAGTTGAAAAATTACGAGGGACGTTGGCCTTGCTTTCACTTAAAAAGAAGTTTTCATGATAGATAAAAGAATACATCAAACAATAAATCAATTTTTTTCTACTCCTTTTTGGGAGAAAAATGATTTTGACTATGAACTATCATAAATATCCTTGAGATTTTTTTGTTAAAAAATAGGACTTGTGCGATTCAAAGTAAAACATATGTCCAATAATTATGATTCATTTATGTTATAAATGTTAATGCCGTGTAGTTACGAAAATATCCCTAGAAGTGCTGTTTAATAATGGGAATGCCAACCATATCCCACATTCACATCCACATGGATCACACTAGAGACATCAATGCACACTTATATCATAACAATTTCTTTTCTATATTTTATTGCTATAAATGAAAAAGAAGAAGAAAAATAAGGAGAGTTGAGAGGAAAACACTCCTTTCATTCAATTGGAAGTAAAGGACATTTACTTAAAGTGGTGTGTCTTTAAAACATTTACTTAGCAAACCAGGGTCCATTTAATGTCATTTACTTGCTTAGTTAAGAACCTTTGGAACCATTTGAGACAATAAATCCTATTTCTGACAAAATAGTGAATGAATATGATACTCTACTCCTGTGAATAAATATTCTGTAAAGCAGAGGACATGTTTTAGTGATTACTAAAGGCTTATTTTTTAATGGTTAGCCATCACATGCAGAATTATGAAAAAGAACGTAAAGTTATATCATTTTAACAAATCCAGCAAATTTTTCTGGCAAAAAAAAAATAAATCCAGCAAATTTTCAAAAAAAAGGAAAAGCGCTAAGATATAAACACATTTAGGGGTAAGAATACAGAAAATGATGTCCGTTTCATTTAAATCTGGGAGGAAATTCGACACATGGACGACGTGGAAATCACTAATCTTGACAAAATCCATTTATTATGACGTAACTTTTCTTTAAATGAGTAATTAGTAAAAGGAACACTATCATACAAAATAAAATAACAAACTAAGGCGTTATGCTTATTTCTTCCCGAAAAAAATATACTTACCTTTATTTTTTTCAAAAAAACAAAATTGAGCTTCAAACTCTTCCATGGTTGTTGCCACTTGCCACCTGTAAATATCTAAGAGTAGTTTGAGAATCGTTTGGGTCCGTTCATGTGGGCCGAACCCGAACCCGAACCCGAACCCGAACCATCCTTTCCACGGTCCCACCAGTCGTCATCATAAAGTTGGGGTTCCCTCAAACTAATGAGAAAAGAAGAAGAGCAGAGAAACCATGAGCACTTCCTTTGCATGTCCTTCATATACGATCATGAACTCAACTGAAACATCATAAAGGGAGAAATGCAGTTGATGGTTTGCTTTCTAGATGGATTTCTCACAGACGAGAAGCCTCGAGGCAATGAATGACGGATCTCTGCACTTTGTAATTGCAATATTTACTACAATCCTCATCAAACCCTTCTCTCTCTCTCTCTCTCTCTCTCTCTCTCTGTGTTCTTTCCCCCCCACAGTCCCACACCAACACTGCAAAAGACCACTACTCTTCAATTCCATTGAATCCACCCCTTCAACAGCAAGATATTAATAATGATAACAACAACAACAACAGGGCAGAAGCGAAGAATTTAAAAACAAAACAGAGAAGAGGGAAAACAAAAAGCGAATTTAATATAACCCCATCACTTCCACTCCTCCAATTCTCACGTTATATAATGCCACTGGAGGGTGACCCTTAAAAACAACTCATCCAGCAAAGGCATGCCAGTGGTGGGAGTGATGGTCGTGAAGGTATTAGCCGCCACCAGAGTACCCATCACCTAGAAGTCACACCTTTCACTCCCCACCTCGTCGTCTGCTCTCCCAGCTCCGTCCTCGTCATCCACAACAACGCATCCTCAGAAGTGCATCGACCTTAAGGTATAGGCAGAAAACCATATGAAGATCTTTACCTTTGTCCAATTATTGGTACTTGGGCTTCCTCTGTTTTACTCTGTTTTTTTCCCCCAATTTTTTTTTTTTTTTTTGTGTGTGGGTAGAATCGGAGAACAGAGCAGGTGGAGGAGGAGAAGAAGAAGAAGAAGGGGCAATGAGCCGAAACAACGGGAAGGGCCCAAGGTTGGACTTCAAGACAAACCTCTCGCAGCCGCGTGGAAACTCGTCGATCGTGATGAATTCCCCGAACCGATCGTCGACCTCGTCTTCCCCTTCGAGTTCTCCACCGAGCTCTTGCGTGTCGTCGGAGGCGGAACAGGGGAAGCAACCGAGCAGCCCAGAGGGGACGTCCATGGTGCTGGTGGGATGCCCCCGGTGCCTCATGTATGTGATATTGTCCGATGACGATCCCAAGTGTCCCAAGTGCAAGAGCACCGTCCTCCTTGATTTCAATGACCTAAACACCGGCAAGAAGAGCAGAAAGTAGTGGATGAGAGATGGGCATCATGGGTAGGATTGTATTTGACATTGGTGTTTCTTCTTGCTCTTGCTGATGCTGGTACCATTATAGGCTTCTCTAATTTCCATCATCATAGCTTCTTCTTCTACTACTTCTTCCTTCTTTTTTCCCTTCTTCTTCTTCTTCTTCTTCTCTAGGTGGGTATGGGTTGTGGTGTGTTGTGTTGTTTCTGTTGTTAGACTTCGGTTCTTTTCTCTTCTCCTGCTCTTTTGCTGAACAAAGAATGTAGACGGGCAATCTCAGCATGCTTAGTTTTTCTCATCTTTGGAAAAAAGGAAAATGCAGATGGGCAAACCCCAGCATGCTCAGATTTTCTCATGGTGTTTTACAGTATTAAAGGCATATTATGTTCCTTTCGTGTTTCTCATTTCCCACCAAAACTCTCCAGTTCTATTGTTTTATGTAACAACGTCATGCAGATCCGAAGGGCAACTCTTCCATAGCATGAAGATGAAGCAGAGGCAGCAGCTGCTACAAAATAAGAGATAAGAGCAGCCCGAGAACCATTGATAACCTTCTAATAATAAGTCTCATCATTTCTACGTTTCCGATTCCTGTTCCGCATTTTAGAGTTCTGAGAATAGCCTTGCTAGAGAGCATCAGCGTGTTTCACGTAAGGAGAAGCTTCTGAAACCACTCATGTCCACTTTTTCTCTTTGCTACGGTACAAATTATTTTAACTAAAATGAATGTGTATGTCGCAACGAACCATCACACAAGACTAGACAATCAGCACACATGAGCCATGTCAACGGCCTATAGCATATCCCTATGCAAAAGCATCACAAGGCACAGACATGTATTTACCTGTTTTATTTCTTATTTTAACGTTAGCATCATGAGGACCAAATACCTATCACATGGCCTGTACCACAATGTATCATAATAAAATACCGTTTACAAAAAACAATGTATCATAATAAAATAATTACTGCCAACAGTGGTTGACAAGCACAGATCATTTGACATGGCTAACACTCAACATATCATAATTCACGCATATAAAACAGAACAATGAAACATTACACCAGAACAGTAACATAGGGGTTGCACTAGCCACTAGCTACGTTTTTCTTAAGACAATAGTATAATAATCATGGGTACATCTCTTAAAGTAAGGCGACAGTAGAGAATTGGTTGAGATAAGATAGGCCAACTGATTAGGTTAATTATGTTACTGTTTTCAAAACTGATTAGGTTAATTGTTTTTGAGAGATGATGGAGACTCAGGGTAGATGATAACAAGGGCGGATCTAAGTTTTTTTTTCAAAAAATAATTTAAATAAAATACATTACACATACTACTAGATGTATACAAATACATATCTTATTGTCACTTGTTGTTCAAGTGCTACATCTGATGTTTTGATTTTTCCTAATTAATCTAAAATTCTAAAAAAAATATATCTAAACTAACACAATTTCTTGAAATAAATATAAAATACGTTGTGTGAAAATATAAAAGACGTGAAAATATAAAATCATGTAAACAATTAAAATCATAAAACCATATCAAAATATCTATCCACATTGCGATGGTGTCGATAGTAGACTTGTCGACTAAAAGATTCATTTGATAGGAGTTTTCAAACAACTTTTGAACATATAACTTCTCTTCAGAAACTATAATGATCCAACAATTCTACTAAACACTATTAATTTCTTAATAATATGTAACTTTTGGAACAATAATTTTTTTATATTTCCAAAAATTAAATTATCACAATTTCTAATTAGAAATTAACTTCTACACTTAGATTGAAAAATTGAAGTTCTACCAAATAGATCCTTAATGATGCCAAGAGTAACAAGAAGTTTTGACGAACATGAGAAGACTAAGCAACAAGTATCAGTACAGACATGCAATTGTCGTGGTGCCAACAGTGGATTGGACAATAGACAATGGTACTGGTTTACCACAAGTAGGCTTGGTAGAATGATAGTAGTAGTGGCCTAGACAATGGTGTCAAAAGTGGACTTAGTGATGCCAAGAGTAGTAGTAAACTCCAATGAACGTGGGGAGATTGAACACACAAGTAACAACTAGTTCCATTGGACGAGACACTTTACGTATATACTTAGGATAAATTACATTTTATCTTGTTATTTTTCAAAAAATAAAATGAAACACGTGCCTTAAGCAGCCACCACTAGAATCAGCCATTGGATGATAGAAAACAGTGGGGTTTGGGTAGTTAGGAGCATTGATAAAAAGGACTGTTTGGATGAAAATCCATAAAAACACTTGAATGCACGAGTAATTGAGACAGTTGAGGGCAATGGTAAGGGAAGGCGATGGCTTCAGATGATAAATACATCTCACTTTCCACTTCACACCTCCTCCCCAACCATAACACCTTTAAAATAGTCTTAAAAAAACAACACAAACAACATCATCACTAAATGTCTTGCCCATGCCCTTTTCACTCTATTATCCAATATGGTAACTATGTACTTTAAGAAGTCTGACAAATAAATAATTTGCAAAATAAATGATTTCTCATTGTCATCATGAATTCCAATCCAAATATCTGATCTGATTTTTATGATAAATCGCACATAAAAACATCATAACAAACATCTACCACTTGGAGAGCAATGGGTTTCCCACCTAGAAAAGAATAATGTACATACTATATTTATGTATTCTCAACTTCATGACTCCATGCTATGGTAAACAGTATCAGTTAGAAATAACTCCCATATTACATAATGGTATCAAGTTCGAGTAATAAAAAAAATCCATTTTTAATAAATCAACCAAAAATAACAAGCACAACTATGAGTAGGATCTAGAACACACTACCTTTTCCCCAGAAAGATAAATTGGTGATGATATAAACCAAAAAAGGTATAAAAATCATTGTCAACACATTCATGGATTAGCTCTTCAGATCCCCATCACCAACCTTCACGATATTCATAGTGAAAGTGTAGGGGCCGCCAAACCATACCATTCTGAGGTAATGCTGTAACCATCACAAACACATTCTAGAACTTCTATCTAATATAGATTCCTCCTCATATACTACTACCAACAAGAAATAGGCATCAGCATGCAAGGTCACACTAGCAACCTCCTGTGAGCAAAAACTCACTGACATGGTGACATTGTTGATCACCAAAGGTAATATGGAAGAAGATCCTTGTCAAACGGAAATACAAAATAGGAAGTGATGTACAGTAGACCAACGTATTTAACAGCTTGTCGATAGACATATGTTTAAGATGTTTGTGCCATTAATTTTACCATAAGTGGTAAATAGAAAACAATCATACCAGTGCTTGCCAGCAAAATTTCAAATCGTTGCCTGATCAGTCATGGCGTCTTCTCCTGTTCACAAAATATTTGTTCATTTATAAATAATCATAGTGAAAAATAAATAATATGATTTTCCTGTTCATTGCTTCTCTCTTATCACAATAGACGCCAGGAAACAATTAACTGGCAAATTAAATACCAAACATTCCAGATTAACTCATAAACGGACATAAAACACAAGCAACAAAAGATGGCATCAATGGTTCAACCGAAAATCTGACACAAAATTTAAATAAGCATTCAAAAAAAAGTAAGGAACAGACAGACTGCAATTTAAGTGCATCTCTTTCTACTTGTATCTACTAATACATTCAAGAAATTCGAGATAGCTATCATTTTTTTGAAAACGTGAGGTCACTATTATTTGACATCCACAGTAAATGGTGAAAAGAAAATGAGGATTGAGGAAAATGCCATAATAATTGATCAAGCATGTGCTTCATAACCTCGTTAAGTTGCACTCAACATTTAGAATCTGGAAGAATCTGAAATACCAGTTGTATGGGTCTTATCTCATAATCTTATGGGCCCCATGAATGCATGAATGATCTGTGTCTCCAGTCCAAGTAACAGGAGTATCATGTAATCAGGTTGCCTATTGCTCACAGCCATTTTGACTTTTCCAACATGCCACCATGTCCAAAGAAAAGAAAGAGAACACGTTGGACCTGTCCATCTATGCAAGTGCTTTATGCTTTCATGGCTCAACCAGAGTCCTAATATCTCAAGAATACTAACAGAAGCTGAGCTATCTTCTTCTTGAATTCTGATTGCCATTGGCAACAGGGTGGGGTCATCTTCACGTTAACCAAGAAGGCCCCTAAAAAAAATTTCCCTCCAGGTTCTGTCAACATTTTCGTGTTGAGAAGATAAATCTAAAAATGAAACAAACTAGTGCTTAACTACAGAAAAAAGCTGTAACCTCCACCAGAATACATTAAGAGAGAAGAAGCCTATATTGAGACCTGAGATGGTATTCAACCAGTCTACTGGCACAGGGTTCCTAATATGCCAATACTTAGAAGTAGATTACTTAGCAATCTAAAAAATAAATTACGATAGAAAAATATAACACATGATGCACTTAATCCTTTAAATGATTCAAAATTAATAGATATCTAGTAGCAATTAGAAAAGAACGAAATCATTTTGAAATTATCTATCAAATGCAAAAAAATTCCAAATGGGCAATGTAGACCAGTGCAGACAATAGAAGACTTTCAGAAATGTCGCTTTGGATTCCAAGACTTAAAATGAAAACAACTCTTGTTGGTGACTCCATGACTGACATGAAAAAGGAAGTGTAAACTATAGATAGAAAAAAGGGTTACAAGGGCTCTGGCTCTAATAAAGAGATGATTCCAACTTCTACAGAAGAACCAAGTACAAGGTTTTTTCCCTGTGTGTTTGTGTCAGAGAGAGAGAGAGAGAGAGAGGAGTGAGTTTTCATACAGCAGAAGTGAACGATGCCACAGCAAGCACATTCAATAAAAATATAAATGTACTGTTATATTTGACGTTCTCAACAATCTTTTGTTGGACTAGGAACCTAGTTGATATGAAATGGACAAGAATTATGGGAGAAAAGCCCATGAGTCACAGTCACCGAAATGATAGTAGAATTGTGAATATAAAACTAGCAGAAAAAAAAGCACTCAATGGAACAGAATGGGATAGAATGAAAACAAGTAAATCAAGAAGCATAAAATCAAATCTGAGAGACACTAGTCATAGAAAATTAGAAACAAAGAAACATCATCCAATTTATACAACAAAGAAGAATTATCTTTCACCAAAGCACATGTTAACAATTGTTAGAGTAAATGAATTCTTAAATGGATCTTAATGTTATCCATTTATTTTTGTATTCTCCTATATACATAGGAGATAACCCTTAGTGCAATATAATCAATCTATTATTCATTTTCTCTCTACATGATATCAAGCGCACACACTTAATAAAAAAAACCTAACCCTAAACTCAACCACCACCACCCACCCCACCGTTGCCGGGCCACTCCGTTGCTTCTTGCCACCCAAGCACTAGTTCTTACCCATGTAGGATTGGCCTGCTGCTGTTCCCACCAGTTATGTAGGCGAATGGGTTCTCTTCCTCTCTCCATTTCTCTTTTTCTTCTATGGTAATAGGCACTCCTACAACGTGAGAGGTCCTGTGCTACCTGTAGTGACTGCTTGTCTCTATGTCTACTACCTTTTTTGTCCTCCGTGATGACATCCTCCTATATGAATTCGTTGTCACCTACACCACAAAATACACGGCTTCAAAATTTGCATGATACTCTACTCTACACAAATTCCTTCACTGTTTTCCTTTGCGTTCACCAGAAGACAAAGCACATTACTCAGGATCCATCATCTCCAAAAGATCTTGCCTACAATGATTGATTTGCTATACATTTTCGCATAATTTCCTGACTTGTCAACAATATGAATGAGAATATTGCTAATGCAGTCATGTTGCTCACTTTGGCCAAGAAAACCAGAGATACACTGAACAAGATGTATAGATATGAGAAAAACATCCCTCGTATGTTTAAGATTTATAAGTAATTCTTCTTCCTTAAGTAAGGGGATCATTTTGTTCAATATTTATATACATCTCTACATACTCTTATTGATGAGTTAGATATTTATTAGCATATTATTCTTGATACACAAACATTGAAGGAATATTGCAAAAAGTTGACAGTTACAAAGTTTCTTTCCACTTTACAACTTGAGATCGCTTTCCAGATTTGTGGACAAGTTCTTGGAGCTAACACTGTTCCATCTTTGTCCTCTACGTTTTCTCTTGTTCTCCACATCTCTACTAGGACTCCTACCTCCACTGATTAATCTACCATAGTAAGCTACGATCGTAGACGTGCCAAGGACATGATTCAAGTGGAGGACGTAAGAACCTCAAGTATGATCATTGTAGTCACACCAAGCATATTTCTGAGAAGTACTAGGACAAGTTCAACAAACCGGAATGGGCTCAAATGCTGTGACTCATGCAAACAACTCCTATGGGATTGCATGCATGTCTGGTACAGTCATTATCTCCCAGGTTGAGTATAACCATTAACTACAACTTCAGGGAAGACTTCATTCACAGCTTCCCATGCAACCACATCAGGTACTGATAGTCTTTATTCTGTTCTTGGAGAAGGAGTTGTTTAGGTCTCTTTTTCTCTTAACTTTGCTAATGTTCCTTATGTACCTAACTTTCTTGTTAATTTACTTTCTATTAGTAAAATCACAAAATCCTTAAATTATTCTATGACTTTTTTCCTATATTACTATAATTTTCAAGATCTTCGGACAAAGAAAAGAATTGATTTGGACCGTAAATGTGGTAGACTATACCTTCTTGTTTGTGAAAATGTTTCTAGAAGGCTCGTCTCATCCACTTTTACTTTAGAGTCATTTTTTTTGTAACACTTCCATATTGGTCATCCTTCACTTTGATAGCTTCAGCAAGTTTTGCCTTGGATGTCTGTGAAGTGTGAAATCCTTTAAGTATGAGTCTTAGTAGTTGGATAAATATCATCGTACTACCTACCTTAGTTGATCGAGTTCTGTGAGTTATGATTCTTTTGAATTAATCCACTCAGATATCTAAGGTTTGTGTCCTGTCTTCTATGTTGGGTCATAGTCACTACATTGTATTACTGATGAGTTTTCTAAAGTCTCATGGGTATATTTGCTTAAAAACATAATTCATATGTCTACTGTTGTTGGAAATTTTTTTGCTAAAATAAAAATCCAATTTTCTACTTCTATACAATTGTTTCAAACGGATAATGATATGGAATTTGCTCAAAATGATATTGCTAATTTTTTTGCTTCCTTAGGAATATTGCATCAAACATCTTGCCCTTGCACCTCTCAATAAAATAGCATTGTTGAAAGAAAATACAAGCATATCCTTAATGCCACTTGTACTCTCATGCAATAGTGAAGATTCCTAAATACTTCCAATGCAGTCTTGACTACTACTTATCTTATCAATAGAATGCCTTCAACTGCCTTTCATAGTAACATATCCTTTCAGAGGTTGTAACCTAATCTTCCTTTTTTTCACTTACCTCCTAGAGTCTTTGAGTGTGTTTGTTTTGTGTAGTATTTATTGCCTAACCTAAATAAACTATTCTCTCGTTCTATCAAGTGTGCTTTTGTAAGGTATTCACACTCAAAAAGGATATCGATCTTGTGATCCGATTGCTAGGTGATATTTCACTTCAATCGATATCACATTCTTTGAGTCCACACCTTATTTTGCCTCTACTTCTTCGATGGATGTCCAAGTTACTGTTTCTTTTTCTACTCCTATTGAGAATTTTATTGTTGAGTTGAGAGTACTTTTTATGCTTCCATAGCTCTTACACACCCTTTGGAGAAATACACTTGTCGCCTTTGGAAATGGCTACTAGTTCAAACACAAGCCAATGCAACAACAGAACTAAGTTCTTAGGATCGTGGTCTTTCGATTGCTCTCCATAACGATAAACGATTGTCACTGCTCATCCTATTTCATATGATTGTCTTCGCCCAATATTTCATTAGTTTGCCTTGTCCATTTCTTCTACGTCTATTTCTAAGAACTACATAAAGGTTATGATAGTACCACATTAGAAAGTTGCTATAAATGAAGTGAAATAGGCATTACTATCACGAAACACTTGGAACCAATTACTCCTCCTAATGCTATAGTTGTTGGATGTCAATGAGTTTATACCATCAAATACAAACAAGACGACTTTCTTGATTGGTACAAAGCGCACCTTATTGCAAAGAGATTCTTGTAAAATTTTAGAGTTCACTATGTTGAGACCTTTTCTCCTATAGCAAGACTGAACTCAATCCGAATCTTACTGTTTATTTCTATATAAGTAGAATAGGTACTCATGAAGCAACTTACAGGATATTTTGCTCAAGAGGAGAATAAGGTATGCCACCTCAAAAAAGCTATATATGGCCTAAAATAAAGCCTTAGAGCGTAGTTTGAAAATTTTAACAGGATTGCCATGGGAGCTCGATTTCTACATTGTACAGTAGATCATTTAGTATTTATTCAACAAGGCATTATGTGATACTTGCCGTATATGTTGATAACATGCTTCTGGCAGGCAATGACAGATGGGATTGCTGAGACTAATGAATATCTTAGGAAAAATTTTGTCGCTAAAGATACGGAAAAACCTTAATACTTTCTTGGGATAAAATTTACTTATAACAAAGATAGTGGTTTTGTCTTAAAGGAAATATGTCTTGATCTACTCCAGAAGTATGGACTTCAACGCTGCAAACCCGAGAATACTCTAGTTGACCAAAGTCTAAATTTTTGAGATAGCACTCCTAAACTATTTAAGGATGTAGGGTGGTACATACAAATGATCAAGAAATTTATCTATTTAACCGTCACACATCCATATATCTTTTACATTGTTGGATTGCTGAGTTAATTTAGGCATGAACCAACATTGGTTCATTGGAAAGAGGCTTTGCGCATGTTAACTTAATTAGAGAATGGACCAGGTAAAAGCCTAATCTACCAAAGATATGGATACCTTTACATTGACACTTACTCGGATTCGAGCTATGTAAGTGACAAAGGGGATCAAAAATCCACTCATGGTTACTGTACTTACATTAGAGGAAATCTCATTACTTGGAAAGCAAGAAACAAAACATGGTATCTTGATCAAGTGCAGAAGCTGAATACAGATCTATGACACAAATGGCATGTAAGATAATATGGTTTAAAACTCTGTTAACTGAGTTAAGTTACACCATGCAACTTCCTATGCCTATGTATTGTGACAACCAAGTTGTCATATTCATTGTCAGTAATTTAGCATTACATGAGCGAACAAAGCATATTGAGGTGGACTGTCACTATGTTAAAGATACAATAATGAGTAGAATCATCTCTACTCCTTATATACTATCGTGTGATCAACTCGCTAATATTTTTGCAAAGGATTTATCTCTAAGGACCTTTAAGTTATTATGTAACAAATTGAATATACTAGATATATATATTCCAATTTGAAGGAGAGTGTTAGAATAGATGGATTCTTATATATATCTTTGTATTATTCTTTTATCTATCTATTATCTGTTTATCTATGTGTTTTTCTATATATATATAGGAGATGACCCGTAATGAAATACAATCCATCTATTATTGCTTTTCTATATACAACAATCATTCTCAAGTCATTTACAACAAACAAAAAAATCGCCAAAGAAAAGAAGTCAAGCAACAATTTTAGCATGTCATTTCCTCCACAAGACTCCAAAATAGCAGATCATAGATGCTGTTCATGTATATTCAGAAATAAATAGAGGAAAGTTAAGCATGAGTGCACCATGGAATAATTACCTAGTTATCTGTCCAGGTCGGATAACAAGTGAACATATGATTCGCTGAGGAAGCTTCTATTTTATGGGCTTAGTGGATATACTTCAATATTGAATATCCAACTATGGACTGTCCGGTTAAAATTCTCTCCAGCCACTACTGCTTCTAACATACTTGTCTATGATACCAAACTGTTTGTTTTGTGCAACTCGTCTAGCATAATTCTCGGTGGAAATGGGACCTTTCTTCAACCGCCGGTAATAAATAATTTCCCATGGCCACAGGCGAGCAGCACCAAAGTATGACTCTACAGATAGTTCTGGTTCACATACTTCTGATGCTTGCAGTCCGTAATGTTTCAAAGCCACGTGCACTTCCTGCAGTGATATCCTCGTGGAATTGCAATTGTGTGTATCATTTCCTACGACAACATGCATGCAAGGTTTTGTAGATACAGATCCCTCATGGTCAGCCATTTCTCCAATGCTTTCCTGCAGCTTCTCGGAAATGGAAGAAATCTTATCCAATGCAGCCAAAGATGCTTCTTTTTTAATCCCCACATTGTCCGTGGAATATTGTGCAGTCTTATCATCATCTTGTAGATGTCCTTTATGAACTAAATGTCCAGCAATTAAAGAAGTATCCATGACTTCAACCTCCAATGCACCATTTGACCCAGGACCCTCTAATTCCGCTGACATAAGGTTTCCATATCTAGGGCTAGAAGCATGATCTTGATTGCTAGTGGGGAATGAAGTGTTGGCAACATTAATTTCATTGTTCTTCGAAGGAGTTGCTTTCACATCAGAAGGGATGGACAATGACTTGGACACACTTGATGCTGATCTTGATTTTGATTGACGAATTCCAGTTTTGCACTCAGATGATACAGAAGATCTTGACCTAGAAGAGTGGGAGAGTGATACAGAAGATCTCGAGCATGAATGACAAATACGGCCAGATGAAGATCTTGAAGGCTGAAAATGTGACCTTGAGCTACTTTCAGAGGAATATGAAGAATTTGACCTCCTTTTTTTCTTATGTTGTTTACTTGGTGATCTATCACCATGTTTGCTTCTTTTTCTGCCCTGAACCTCCATCCTCTGTTTAAAACGATAATTTTCTTTGTTTCCTGTGAAGCTCTCTCTTCTGATGAGCCTTTTCATTTTCCTAGATTGAGAACGTCTACTACCACCAGCTTGATGTCCCAGCAATGACATTTCTCTGTTAGTGTTTGCTCTTCTCCACGATCTTGTCTTCATTCTCATTGGCTGTTCTTCTCCTCTACCTCTAAACGCTCTATCATCATCCTTCCTACCATGAAATTTGTTAAACTTCTCTAACCTGGTACCAGTACCTGTGGGGCAGTTGCGTATGATGTGTCCCAACAGTCCACAGTTATAGCAGACTGGCTTTGGCTTTCGATTTTCTGGATGATTGATATGAGCATCAATGGAATGCTCCCTCACCCCTTTATCCCATGATTTTATATGTGCTGGAGAAGCAGAAAAGCCCGATTCTTTCTGTTTTTCTTCAACATCTCTACCATCAAAATCACACTTGGGCTCATAGCGTTCAAACACAGTATCATCCTCCCCTCCATTCCCATCTAGCATGTTATGGATGGGTTCACCCCAGCGATCATCTTCAACAGGGTTCACATCAGCAGGGAAACTGTCAGTTGGGGCTCCTTTATTTGATCTTTTCTCCTTTTCATCTCCAAGACATCCAGTTTTTTCAATGGCATCACCTGCTTCTTGATTACTTGCATTTAGTATAGAAGACACTCTATGATTATTAGCTGGGTGCATTGCAACTTCTCTTCTATCGTAAGTATCTCTGTTCCTTGAAATTTTATTTCCTCTCCTGATGTTCCGTCCAAGATGTGGTCCATAAAATCTGTTAGTTCTTGTGAACTTCCGAAATGACCTTGGCTGCCTATTGGACCATGAAAGAGATATCTGCTCCCCACATATATCTTTACCCCGTAATGCTCTGAGTGCTCTCTCCGCATCTTCGGGAACTTCATAGACAACAAATCCATAACCATCTTTTAGTCTAATGTAACTCCTTCCAAACCGTCCAAATTCATGTTCAAGTTCTTCTCGCCGAATATGAGATGATAGGTTGCCCAGAAACAATGACATCTGTCAAAAAAGCTCTAGCAAACCCACACCTAATTGAAACATTTGTCTTTGAAATTGGATAGTAATGGAAAGATTCAATGAAGGAAAAACTAATTTGCATCACTAAAAAACACTTATATTCCAGTATGTCTATATAGGAGGACCAACTTATGTTAACGTTCTCATGTCATTTATGATGTTAGACATGCATGTGAACTAATCACGAAATAAAATCAACTCGGTTTACCCAAAAGATGTTTTCATTTTTTGAAATGGTAGTTAGTTGTTGAAATACACTGGTGGGGATTATGGAACCCCAATGCCCTGGTCAACTCAACTACTTGAGTTTGTTGTTTACCTAAAAGGTTTGGCGCCCCCGGGGAGGGTTGGGGGGGGTGGTGTGGTGGGGGCGGCGCCGCGCTCCTGCGCGGGGCGGTGGTTTGGTCCGTATCCTAAGAACCATCATCAGGTAAAATTAGAACCTACGGACAACTAAAACAACACATCCCAAACAAAAATTGCCTTACCGTTTTCAAATATTGCATCAACCATCTATCCAATAGCACGCTTATATGACATACAAAACGGAATCGACCTTGGAAAAAAGAAAAAAAAAAGGGAAACAAGAGAAACACAAACGACGCATGACATGATGCCCTAGCAAGGGCGAAACGGAGACAGGAGGAAGAAGAATGGGCACGATACCTTGAGAAATTGAGGAGGGAGGAAGGGCCGGGGAACCCTAGAACGCCAATGGAGGAGCTTGGATAAGGCGGTCGTCGTCGGCTCTGGGAAGTTTGCTCTTTGCTGCTTCAAGACTCGAGAGGTTTCGGCGGTGGAACGAAGCTGTTGTTCTTTGCGTGTAAAATCTTGCGGGGTGGAAGGAGGTTTGTATGCACTTGATCTTCAAAAACAAGAAGTTGAGATTATATTGTCTTTTCGATGGTTTTCGAACTTAGAATTAGTTGTGGTGAAAACACTCGTGATTAGACGGAATTCTAAGGAATCCTTCGAAGAGAAAGTGTAAGTGTTAATTTGGTAATATTTATTGCCTCTAAACCCGATCACAAAGATAAGTTTCATATGATTTCTCGTCAATTAGATAAATTGTAAAAAGATGTTCGTAGAAGTGTAAAAAAGGTCGAGTCAGATGGTGGAAAGTTACCTCCAAATAGACCTGTTATCCAACTCAGCAGTACAAAACTTCAACCTACCCTGACCTTGGCCCTTGCTTTATTTGTTGTTTTAATGCATATTTATACACTGAAATTTGCTTCTAGGTCCAACCAAGTCGGATCCTAGATCGAAACCCCTAGGCCTAATTCGAAGCAAGCACCATTCACGTGTCTCGCATGTCTAACTTGTAAATTAAGGTTGTATTTGAAAATATTTTTTTTTATCTAATTTATCGAGAAAAGTTGAGTTCTTATTAAAAGTTATATTATTTATAACTTTTATGGAGATGAAGAAAGATTTGTTTAATTTGTATATTCATTAAACATTTATGAATTAATCAAAAGACTATATTACTAACGTCGTCACTATCGTCACTGTCATTGTCACCGTCGCCATTGTCTTAGGATCATATTGTAATTAAAATCAATTTCTAAAGATATCATTGAAAAAATTATGATAAATATTTATGACTTTTCAAATAGTTAACATCCATTAGTTTTTTAAAAAGTCGTAAATAGCTTAAAATACAATAAAAAGCTATAACCAACTGTTTTGGAAAAACTTGATAGACTAACATCATTTGGAAACACTTATTGGGTAATAAGTGCTTAATGAAATAAGTTAACGTAAAAATGCATTTCCAAACGCAACCTAAGAGGGTTAGGCTATGCCCAAGCCATGATGGGTTGTCTGATCCAATTTACATGTAATGACTTCCAAGTCGCTGTCATTCATCCTAGTCATATTTTTTATTGTCTTTTTATCTTTTTATTTCAATTACAATTACACTGACTCTAAACAGAATCTAAGCATAAACAACTACGCATAATTAATAAAAATAAAACTAATAATTAAACACTCATCAGAACTCTTGATGTGCGGCAGCGTGACTCCTCTTATGTGTATTAGTAACAGTAGTTCCTAATCCTGCACCTGCAAAAACTACAATTCAAAGTACACATGAGCGACCACTCTAAATAATTACCTAGCGCACATCCCATATAAACGACTTGGCAACCCTTGTCGAGAGCAACCAAGCATAGACATCTAACTTGGATGTCGCAACACTACAACAGGGCAACCCACTATTGCCCAATATATAGCAAAAGCTCGAAAACCATGCCTTTAAAACCTTTGTTTTCTTTTTCCTTTTCAAAACCACATGCATGCTCTTTCGAAATCCTTTATGCACACTTGAAACAGCTACTCTCACCAAGTCAAGCCCATAAACTACACAGGCTAATCCCACGCACTCTCTACGTAGATCAAACAACTAGTAGTGTCTAAATGCTCATAATTACAAACAAAACACCCACAACAATCACAAAACACAAAGCCTCTACTTTGCACAATACAGTTTCCTCTAGACCAAAGCAACAACACCAAAGTCACGGAGCCATTACTTCAAAACATAATGCCACACAGGTGTAACACCACGGTCTTCTCTAGACCAGAGAGTTTGATTTCCTGAACGAGGCTCAGGTAAAACCACAAGCAAACACTACAATCATGTTGTACTGCTTCGCACCAAGCAATCAACATTGACCACAAGTAGTCCATCGAGGAGCAACCACGATGTCTGCACTGCCACAAACTCACCACACTAGGAGGAGCAAGTTCGTCTCGTAGTCCAACCACAAAAAAAAAAAATGCTCACAACGCTAACCACATAGGAAGGTTGCTCAGTTTCAGGACGTCATTAGTCAACGAAGCAAGTGCTCTACCCATCCTGGCCCTCATAGGCTCTGCCCTCTTGGTATCGTAGCTCAGTGCTCGAATTCTTGAGGCTCCACACCCCGAGGCTTTAGCAACACCTCAAGTCTCAACACTTGGAAAGTTCAGGGTGTCACGTCCAATTACATAGGAGTCTCATACCTCTCGAGTCTGCTGCTATGATACTGTGACCATGCCTGTCCGGAGATCCGGTGCTGAGACGCGCCAGAGGGAGGAGATCACAACCATGTTAAGATGGCGAAGGCGCAAGATAGGATAAAACGAAAAAGAAAAGCAGTCGCCACCTAATCTTTTAATGTAAAGACGAGGAAAACCATAAGGGATTGACTGCATAAGATGCAAATGTAAATGCTAGATGTCTGCTAACCAGAGAATGGGTAATGATTCCTATTACGCACAGGGAAGGTGTTAGGCACCCCTATACGTTCGAGAAATTCGGTCTTTCTAATCTAATTTGCTTGCTAGAGGCTAGATGAATGCTTGCTAAGCCTAGATCGTGCTCTGAACATGTTAATATGAATGCTAAGATAAGACTGGATGGATGTGCAAGATGGTATGCGAAAACTGCGAAGAAGTCCACATAAAATATCGCAATCATGAAAAACAATATAACAAAGAAAATCACATGAAATGACAAGGTTCTGGGCTAGAATGACTCGAAAAATCATGCAGGTCTCAAGAATGTCAAAAATGCAACCGACTCAAGTCGTCAGAATCAAAGAAAGCATCGTAAAAATCAAGATGGGAAAACTACAAAGAAGTTTGCATAAAACAGGTAAACTGTGACATGTGAAGAAATGCACATAAAATGACGATGTTTTTGTAAAGAAATGTTCAGAAAACCATACTGATATAAAAAAGATAAAAAGTGGGGTCAACCCAAATCATCGGAATCATGGAAAAAATCGTGAAAATCAAGAAGGAAAAATAATCCGCAAATGGGCCAATGTAGGCCTTTCGGTCAGTTTGTGTATGCCCTCAGGCAATGAAATCCAAATTAAATCGAAAAATCCAAAATAAAGGAGTAAAAGAAATCAAGTCGGATATCGGGTGATGCTGAAAACGAAACAAGGAACAAATCCACGGAAAATCACATAAGAGGTTGACTCGCTCGAAAAGGATGGGACACTGCAAATGTGATGAAAACTATGCAAAATGCATGAAAATGTACTTAAATATGTGAAAGATGCTGAGAAATGCCTAGGACAAAGATTATGCATGATTTAATGCAAGAATTAACATACATGTGCATGCATTGGTGGCTGTGACCATGCCAACCCGGGGGTCTGACTCGGAGTCACGCCAGAGGGAGGAGATCACAGCCATGTCAAGATGGCAAAGGCGCAAGATAGGCTAAAACAAAAGAGAAAATGAGTCGCCACCTAGTCTTTTAAGGGAAAGACGAGGAAAACCACAAAAGATTGAATGCATGAAATGCAAATGTGAAGGCCAGATGTCTGCTAACCAGAGGATGGGTAAGGATTCCTATTATGCATAGTGAAAGTGTTAGGCACCCCCGTACGCCCGAGAAACTCGATCTTTCTAGTTTAATTCGCTTGCTAAAGGCTGGATGAATGCTTGCTAAGACTAGATTGTGCTCTAAAGATGCTAATATGAATGTCATGACAAGACTGGATAGATGTGCATGATGGTATGCGAAAACTGTGAAGAAATCCACATGAAATGACAAAATCACAAAATATGACACGACAAAGAAAATCACATGACCTAACGAGGTTTTTGACGAGAAAGGCTCAGAAAATCATACAAGTCTCAAGAAAATCAACAAAGAAAACAACTCAGGTCATCAGAATTATGAAAAACATTGCGGAAATCAAGATGGAAAAATTACGAAGAAGTCCACGCAAAACGGGCAAACTTTGACATGTGAAGAAATTCACATAAAATGATAATGTTTTTATGAAGAATGGTTAAGAAAATTGCACCAGTGTCGAAAGGATCAAAAATACAACAGACCCAAATCATTAGGAGTGCAGAAAACACCATGGAGATCTGAATGGGAAAATTGCAAAGAAACCCATGTAAAATTGACAAACGACGACGTACGAAGCAAATCACATAAAATGACACTTTTTTTGGGAGGAACGCCTCGGAAAACCATACTGATATCGAAAAGGTAAAAAGTGGGGTCAACCCAAGTCTCGGAATCATGGGAAAAGTCATGAAAATCAAAAAGGAGAAATAATCCGCAAATGGGCCAATGTGGGCCTTTCGGTCAGTTCGTGTACGCCCTTGGGCGATGAAATCCAAATCAAAGTGAAAAAATCCAAAACTTAGGAGTAAAGAAAATCAAATCGAATATCGGATGAGGGACTCCGAAAATAAAATGAAGAAAAATCCACGAAAGCAAGGCATGAGATGCAGTCTCGCAAATGTGACAGAAACTACATAAAATGCATGAATAAGTGCCTAAATGTGCCAAAAGTGCTAAGAAATGACTTGGACAAGAATTATGCTAGGCTGAGTACAAAAACTAAAGTGCATGCACATGGATTGATGGCATAGGGGCAATTTGGTCTTTTTGATGGCCAGATGTGATAAATGCATGTATGGGGATGATGTATGGTCTGAGTTATGTCAAAATGTACGTCAAATGTCAAGAAAATGTTGTTTGTGAGAAAATGTGAAAAGGATAAGATCTTTTTTTTTGGTAATCGGTAGTTAGTATTTCTTTCTATTTCATTAAAATGTTTACAACCTCAGTAGTGCAAAGTAAAATGTCCAACCAATATTACAAATCCTACAAAAATGGTACTCCGTCACTTAGCAGGTGACAAGCTGCCAAAATTATGAAAATGTAAGTTTTATGGTGAAAAACTCAAGCAGCGTAGAACACAGCTCATGAGATGCCAGTGAGATACAAAATCAATTAACGAAGGGTTAATCATAGCCTGGTAAAGCTGGACTACCCAGGTCCATCTCACTTTGAGGGGCTGAAGCCAGCTCCCCCTCCCTGCTCTGTTTTTTTGGTAATCGATAGTATGTATTTCTATCTATTTCTGCAAAAGATCCAAATACGGTAAAGCAGAGTATAATGTCCATCTT
>JAMKQA010036965.1:0-21423 GCA_024699735.1 Posidonia australis | reverse complement strand
GATATAGTAGGAACCACAATGAAACCAGGACTTGCCGACTAGGTAGTGAGACCTCTAGAGATGTCGGGGACGTGTCCTTGGTTGTGGTTGTCGAGTTTGCGGTCCGGGGTAGGAGCCTCGAGACTGTGGTGGTACTGTAGGATCCGGGGTATGAGAGACCCAGACTACCCTCAGTGCCGATGCTGGACGGGTCTGGGGTTAGAGTCCCCAAGTGCTCGGGCACCAGGGCGTCCCTAGGACGCACTCCGTGCTTGTACTAGTGAGGGTACATTTTGAGGCTGTGGCCGGGGCGGTTGAACTCCAACGCGGGGTGGTTCACCGCGGCACTGCAGTATGGGTGTGGTGACATGGAATCCTCACCAGCTGCTTCTAGCTAGGTCGGTCGCCTGTGGCTAGGGTGATGCGACCAGTTTTGGAATGGAAAAGTGTGGATTTGTGTGTGGACTAGTTCCTAGCCCGGATTATGATAAATTGTGCAGATGGTTTTAAATGATGTTTTGGGCTAAGAAACTAGATGAAATGATTTACTTCTCCTGTGTTGAGTATAAAGGTTTATGAACGAGCATGAGGATTTGAAAGAAAAGAAAAGAAAGTTTGAAATGCAATTGTTTTCCAAGTTTTTCTAATTGGACATGTGGTTTTGGCAATGATAGTTTTCTGGCAATGTTTTTCGTGAGTTTTAGCACCGTTTTTGGGCGCGTACTGGGTGACATCCTCTCACTCACGCATGTTTTTCCTTGTCCCCTTTGTTTCAGGTGCTCAGGTGTAGGAGCAGTCTAGTCTAGTGTATCTTTTCGAGCCACGTTTTCTGCCATTTAGATTCTTTTAGCTGCTCTTGGGTAGTTCTTGTACTGTTGTGTAGCACTAGGGTGTTACAGATATTTACTGTTAGGAATTTTCTCCTTTTTGAACACACCATGTCTATTCTTCTTTCTATTCTTCTCTCATCTCTTCTTGATTTTCTCTTCCTAAATAATATTTTTGTAAAAGAGAAGAACACATTGATAACTAATGGCTAAATAAGAAGGTACTTGAAAATGAATTATTGAGATGATTTGGCATTGTTTTAATTTCTACTAGAACAAAGGGAGTGAGTTAGAAACCAAATGACAAGGGATATTTAAAATTTATGTCCAACTTGAAGTTTCTCTTTGGATATAGAATTAGAAAAGCAAGAATGAGTGAATAATAATAATATTATTCTGATAGTATAATTATTCTATTTGAAAGTAATTTTCCTTTTTAAGTGAATAAATATATATAGTGAAAAATTCTAGTTTAGTTAAAAAGTGAAATAAGTATTAGAATAAGTAAAAAGTATGTAGATTAATGCTAGCTAAATTGATTATAAAAAGAGATACCCAACACATGTATATAGATCATGTTAAACATGTATAATTTTTATACAAAAAGATAAACATATTGTAGACATGCATATATTAGAATAATAATTCTTGAATAAATAAGTTAGAATAGGAGTTACTCTTTTAGGTTTATCCTGATTTTTATGCAACCAAATGTAAATAATACTTCCTATTCCGAATTTATTTTGAATCCCAAATAAGGCTAAAGGATGCCGCAGTACGTTCAAATGGTAGAGAATTTTTTTTAAAACAATGGCAATACTTACGAGTTCATACGAGAATTACCCTCAAATACTTTCAATAAAACAACGTATTAATTTAGCTAAGGAGGGTTTTAAAAAAAAAATAGAGTGGGTGCAGCAAACATCGTTAGGAGGTGCAGCTGACGTACAACTAAGGCAGTAGGTCATCTATTTTTTTATATAAAATTGAAACTTATCATCACTTGATTTTCTTATAGCCTACCACATGCTTTACATAGTCTTTTTGTTTATTTTATCGTTTACTAAAGTGTTTAAAAAGAGTTAAGGTTAAAAGTAGTAAATTTTAATGATCAAAATTTACGAACATTTACAAACTTGCTAAGTTTCTAGGATCATTTATTTGGGAGCATAATAAGATTGGCATAAATAAACCTTTTCTAGGGACTCGAACTTTATATAACTATAGTTCAATCCTTAAGGCCAAAAAAAGGTTTAACAAAGTGAAAATAAAATACATATGTTGGCTAATTGCTGTAATCACACCTATAGGGTACAGCAACATTAATGGATTTTTATGGTTATGGCTGTATGGCATCAAGTTTGTAGACAACAATGTATCATGGAATGGTCAGATAAAGAAGTGACATTTGTTGGCTCAATGTCACTAAATACGAAACCTAATTAGCAACTGACAGCATAACAGTAGTAGCAGTCGCCCAACAGGAAGCTAAAGCCGAAAGACTCCGGTTCAATTGAAATGCACGAAGAAGCAGCTTTAGTGATAATGTCTAATTGCAACTTTACCTTCTTTTGACTTTTCAAGGTGAATTAAATGAGATGTCCCATTTTCTCTACATTAGAGAAGACATAGTGCTAGGAAGCCAACTTTTTGTGCTACTTTATATGTGTGACACAAATGCATGCTAATTGAACATCAAGACAACTTCAATCAAAATTTGATTAAAATTCTTCTTTTACTGGTATTAATCAATGGCAAAATGATTCAGTAAATAAATCCACAATGTTTCACGTCAGCATTGAGCATATTTGGGAGCTAACTTGCTAAGTTTCTACAGTCACTTATTTTTGAAAATAAATATTCAGGAAGTCTAATTAAATGATTGGATGTGATATGTACGATAAAATATGAAAATAAAAAGAGATTCTGAAAATGACCAAACCTTCGAAAAGACCTAGTGGTGATTGGGTGGTTGTGCTTGTGCCATCTCCAACCGCAAGCGATTGGTGATCTACTCTATCCACTAAGGGTGTAAATAGATACGGATTATGAATATTCGTATCTATTTTGAACAGATATAGATGCACATACGAAAATTTCTTTGAAATTTAAAAAATAAAATAATATATATATATATATATATATAGAGAGAGAGAGAGAGAGAGATGTTTGCGTATGTGTGAGTATGTGCTTCTTGGACGATGTTTGTGATCAATCGAGAAAGAGGTTTCTTCTAGGACAGTCGGTGAGCAGTGGTACATTGGCTTCATGCAATGGTCCTTTACGTTTACTGCCATCCTAATTCGCTAACCAAGAATCAAACCAGAATAGGATCAAATCCACCCAACGAAAATTAGTATTAGCTACTTTTAAACAACCATAATCTTCTTTTTACATAATCAAATTTGAATATAACTTTCCACATATGGTTTTCCATCACGTTTCCCCCACTTTCCGTTGTCTTTGTTAAAGAGACGAGATCAGAAAGATTTTCTTTCTGCTGTTACTAGCTTTCCTCTACTCTTCCTTTCCTCAACAATCCTGATATATAGTTATGCAGCATCGGACATCGTTAAGTGACGATGACTTCCATCTGAGTTTTGTAAATTCTTCGTTGGTTAATTGATTTTGAATGGTATGTTCAAGTTTCAATAAATTGTCTTCCATCGTCATGGGCTACTTCTGCCACCGTAGGTCCAACTTCACCAGGGGCGCCCATGACGTTCGATATTTCCACTACGACGAGGTGGAGGCTGCGACCTCCAATTTCCATCCTTCCACCTTCCTCGGCCGTGGCAGCCACGGCTCCGTCTTCCGAGCCAACTTCGAGAACGGCCGCCTCCTTGCAGCCGCCAAGGTAATCACCACCGACACCTTCTTGGACTCCCACAGCCACCACTTATCTCCACTGAACGAGATCGAAATCCTCTCCACCATCCGCAGCCCACGTCTCGTCAACCTCCTCGGCTACACCCCCGATCACCCCCACCGCCACATCGCCGTCGTCGAGCTCATGCCTAACGGCTCCCTGAACGACCACCTCCACCACAAACACACCCCTCCACCACCATGGCCACGCCGCCTCCGCCTCGCTCTCCAGCTTGCGGAAGCAGTGCTCGCCCTCCACTCCCTCACCCCGCCGGTGATCCACCGCGACATCAAGCCCACCAACGTCCTCATAGACAACAACGGTGACGCGAGGCTCGGAGACTTCAGCCTCGCCGTCCGTGGAGGGTGCTCGGCCACCGCCACCCCGCCACCGGCTGGGACGATGGGCTACATCGACCCCGGATACGTGGTCGCTGGCGACATCAGCACGAAGAGTGACGTGTACAGCTTCGGAGTGCTGATGATGGAGATAATCACCGGGAGGAGAGCCATCGACTTTGACTACAGCCCCCCATCGGTCTTGGACTGGGCGGTGCCGATGATAGAGGCCGGTAAATTTGACGAGATCTGGGATAGAAGGATCGGGAGGCCGGAGGAGAAGCGTCGGAGGGTGATGAAGGAGGTGACAGTGCTGGCGCGGAGGTGTGTGGCGGTGAGGGTGGAGGAGAGGCCGGAGATGGTGGAGGTGGTGGAGAAGTTGAGGGTGGCGGAACGGAGAATGGCGTCGGCGGCGACAGTGTTAGCTGGGATATGGGGGAGGATGCGACGGCGGAACACGCCGGCCACTAGGAAGGTTTCCGACGTGGCAAATTAAGGTGGATTGTCCTTTTCCTTAGAACTTTGTAAAGATTATATTATGTTCCTAAAGTTGTACATAATTATTTGATTCAATGACTTTGTGATCTTGTGGGCCGGGAAAGTTTGGGAGTTATCCCTGGCCATAAGGAATTACATTGTTGACAATTTTTTTTATACAATTTTTTATCTAGAATTATTAAAATTTAAATACATTATCATGTCTACGTGGTTTTTAGCTATATATCATCAATAATTAATTATAGGAGATTTTTTATATTAAAAGCATCAAATCAATGCTGATACTTTGGAAGCCTTGGTGGACTGCTTTGAGCTTTAACTTTTCTTTCTTTTACAAGCCAGTCGTCATCTTCTTTGACATTGTTAGGTGAAAATGTCCCAATACTTGCTTAACCATTGTGATTAACTAACCATAGTAACTTACATAACCATGTAAATTCTTAGTTAGTTTTATTTTTGTAAGTAGGGTTTTTTCATTTCTGTTCTTCAACTTAGAAGCATCTTCAACCAATCAACCTTAGATGATCAAATAAGAGAAGAGAAGAGCGATGAGGATGAAGATATTGTCTTTTTGAGACTCCCTTTTCTCCTAATTGTCCATTGATGTCTAATCTTAGCATCAAATATTGTCATTTGTCCTTTTCTTACTCCTCTAGTTTCTCTACCTTGTTTTCTTTTTATCTTCTCTTTTCTTTTTCTACAAATAATGTATTTATTCTAGGGTTAAGAAATGAGAGGTTAGCAACTTTATTAATAGATGTTGATGGAAATAAGATTCTATGAAACAATTGTTAACTTGATGTGTATATATAAGAAAAATTAGAATTCACGTGGGACACATCAAGTTGTTCAAATGCATAAATTTGATGCTTGATCAAACTTCAGGCTTTTATGAGAATACATTACGAGAATACCATGCAAATTAAAGTTTTACACATTAGATTAACCCAATCATTAATGATTTAAAAGACAACCTAGAGATTTAGAATGATTAATGTGCGTGCCCCTGAACATTAATTAATTTTCGTTATATGGTTTAATTTTTATTTTTTGATTATGATTTGTATTTAGAATTAGAAGTTCATTATATATTTTTTTTTCATGAGAAGAAGTAGGGTTTAGTAAAAAAGATTTCTACTTTTTTTAGCTTGGTTTTATTGTACAAAAAATTATTTACGGATGGATGGAATAACAATTTTAAATTTAAATGGTATTCAAGTAATATAGTGGATTACAAATATAATGGATGTTGTACATGTAAAATCCCTTTAATGTACTCCACATATTATGTCATATTACATTTTTGTAGTGTTTGGAGATTTTCTTTTTCAAATTTGACACATTTTATTCATTAATGACTAAAGATTACTAAACATGGGCCAATCCTTCACCAATGATATGAGATTTATTCGACAAGAAAGAGTTATTTAAAGAGTTGCACATAGAATTTTAGGGACAAATGGGGCAATTGCATGCTCAGTCAAATAAGGTTTATGGAATGTGTCATACGAAACTTGAGTTCAAAATCATTATACATAAAAAATACAAATAAAGGCGTTTAGTGCAAGTTATATATTGGGTTTGTCTCTTCTTCCTTAAGTGTATATGGGTCCCAGTGGAAATGGGTGTATGAATTAGTGGAAACTTGACATATATTATAGCGTCAAAAACTACTTAGAAACGCAACGTGAATATCCATAGCACGATAGGAAGTATACGTTGTGACATTAAATATAAATGGGCAAGGTCCACTTGAGTTGTCAAGAATAAAAAATCTACGCATTTTACCATGCACGGCTCAATTATCATTTCATATCCTTTTTATAATCCGTTCTTAAATTCAATTAAGCGACCAAACGTGGAAGAGCATTCATGATCGAAATTCATACAAAGTTAAACTCGCAGAGACGGGTCATAGAAGAGCTAGTTGTTCCTACGTTGGAGGGTTGGTTACGTTTGATTCCACGAAACCAGTCGTTGCATTGCTTGCTCTCTAAACCACATTTGATTCAGAAACCATAGAAGAATTAATTGTCAAGGTTTCGGTGGCTACTCGACAGTTCTGCATTGCTTATGCTTCCTTTTCTTTTCTTCCCTAGCCTTTTTTTTTTTTTCCCTTTTTTTTATTGTGTTTGACAAAGCACGTGCGTTGAATTATTCAATTGTCGCTGTTAGCGAAAATCTATAGGCTTTCATGCATGTTACAGAAATGTCAAAGTGCATGCATTGTTTTCGTTCCATCTCAATCACGCATCCACGTTCAATGTATGGTTGGCAGTGTCGTTGTTGCAACAGATGACGCTGGGTTTTTTTTTTTTCCTTTTTTTTGGAAGGATTATTATTATTATTATTTTTTTAAGGAAGTGTTTTGAAGGTTCAGTCTCTACGTTTCCCTTACCTATGTCGGATGTGCTTGCTCCAGATGAATGCACGTATGACGCAATGCTACAAAAAGTGAATTTTAAAGAATCCTACGAAACAGTATCATTATATATTATGAAACACATTTGCTTTCTTTCTAGATTTTATTTTAGACAACACAAAAAGTGAATATTTATAAGAATGGATAAGTAAGATGCATCAGAGCAACAGATCGATGCCATAATGGAGTAATCAATCACCCATACACTTGATCAATGTGAAAAAACACTTCTCCAAAACTCATGTTCTTTATAAAACCACCTCCCAAATGCAAAACTCACTACTAGCATACAACGCACCCATAAAATTCAACATGAGGACCAGCCAGTCTCATCACCACCCTCATGGACACAGCCACCGACAAGTACTAGAGAATTAGTGGGAAAGCCATCTCAGTTCTGGCGTAACCCAAACTGGTTCTATCATGAACAGGCGAGCGTCTCATTCTTCTCAGAAAGTACAACATGCACATAAATCTCTCGAAGAGTAAGAGCGGCTGAATTTCTTTCTAGGTTACATGTACAACATGTTTTAAAATTTGCCATAGAACCTTACACTATCATGCTTCTCAAAAGAAAGTGTTCTTCGATATTTTAATTTTGATGGCTGGATGTAACCTGTATGTGCTTTTTCGTTTCCTCGTAAGATCGAGAAATGACATTCAATTTCAACTTTTTTGATACGAGATTTCGATGTTTTCTGTTGAATTATGTATTGGAACTTTAAATTGTATTTTTTATTCACACAAGTCTTGCATCTTGTTTATTCCTTTCTTTTTGCGGAGTTTATGTTTTCAAAGATTAAAGGAAATCAAGGGAACGAAAAGTAATTTTCTTTTGATCATATTTTAAAGTGATGTTTGTGCTTTCCTAAGGAAAAGAAAACCGTTTCATTTGGTTTCCAAAGTATAAAAGACAAGAAGATTTTTTTTTCCTAGTCCATACTTTTGAATCTCAACGGAAACATCTCTATTACTTCGTTCTCCTTCTCCTTTGGTTATCTCTACAACTTTCTGCATCTTTCTTGGTTTTCTCTTTTTCCTCTGCATTTTTCTTTCTTCTTTCACGTTTTTCAGCAGCAAGGCAGTACGACTTCATCAAGTGGTGAGTATTCTCCTTTTTCATTGTGCTTTTGATCTGCAAGAAGATTATTTCTTTTTTCGTTTGTATGCTTTTCGTTGATTATGTAGTTTCTTTATTTCTATTATTATTGTAAAATTTAAGACGTTTATGTTTATTTAGATAAATTAAAACTATTTTCCTTCTGTTTCGATTGACATGCACAAACATATAACTTTTGTTTTGTATTTGTTTCCAATGATAGGCACAAATATCAAAAACTTGGTCAAACGAAAAATGAATTCCATTAGTTTCTGTTTCCTTTGGTTTTCGTTTGACCTCGGTTTTCCATTTTCTTTCGTTTCCAAAGTACAAATAGACCTTTTATATAAGGGATAAATTATAGTTTACTTTTCTCAACTATTCGTATTTTTCAGTTTGGTATTTTAATTTTTTTTATTATAACTTATTTCCCTCAACTATGATAAATTACAATGAACTACCTTTTTGGATAAACAACATTAAATTTATACTTTGTCTTACCATTTTAACCTCTGTAATGTACTATTCTAAGGTTAAATTACATTTTACTTCCCTTAACTATTTGAGTTTTTCAACTTGGTATCTTAAACTTTTTATCGTTAGAACTTACTCCTTCAATTTTGGTAAATTACAATGAGATGCCTTTTTAGATAAACAACTTTAAATTTGTTTTTATCTGACTATTTTATCTTCAATTATAAATAATTTCCTTCTTAGTCCTACTGAACCTGATTTAAATGTTATGCCTACGAAACTTTTTCTTTCTCACCTGCACTCTACTTAATCACAAATCTCAGCCACCGACACTCTTTTCGAGTAGGTTGAGACTTTGGGTTGAGATAAGTTTGACGATGGCAAGGAAAAGCTTGGGATCTTCTTAAGTGTTGATGGAGCTCGAGATCATTAATTTATTAAGAAAAAAGAGAAAAAAAAATGTTTAGAAAAGAAGGAGAAAGAAGAAAATTTTAGTAGTAAAGTTAGGTTTAAGATTTATGATGTAGAAAAATAGAAGAACATGTAGAAGAAGAAGAAAAGAAAGAAGGATAAATTTATCTAAAAGAAATATTATAAAGGTCATATGACCCTTTAAACCTAATAGAATGATCTTATTGTTTAACGAAGGTAGTTAATAAAGACAGATTGTAACAAAAAAATGTTTAGAATACCAAATTAAAAAATTAAATAGTTGAGGAAGGTAAATGGAAGAATGTTAAATTTATCTGAAAAAAATATTGTAAAGTCACGTGACCTTTTAAATCTAACAGAAGGATCTCCTTGTTTAACGGAAATAGTTGAGGGGGATAAGTTGTAATGAAAAAGAATTTAAATTACCAAGATGAAAAACACAAATAGTTAAAGAGGTAAATTGTAATTTAATCTTGTATAAATTATATGTATCATACACTATATGTTGCTTTTTTCGTGGTTTAAATTGCATATATTTGTTTATCATACACTTTTTTAGACATTAAATAATTAGTTTTGAAAAATTATTAATAAAAATATTTTACAATTCTTATATTTATGAACCAGGAGTAGCACTTCAGGAGTTATGTTTCGATTAGCATTCGGAGATGGACAGCATATACTCTTATATCCATCTCATCTTACAGAAATTCCTAGCCCTGCCACTGAAAAGAGCTCCGGCAATCTTCAGTCAGTTACGACACCCTTGGCTGTGCTATTATGCACGAGTGGGGAACTTCCATTCCGTTGTGATAGAATATAGTTTTTTTTTCGTAAACGGTAATTAATTTTATTATTATAAGAAAGTTTCAACCAGAATATTGTAAAGTATTGTCTCAACAAAATATTACAAAAATGGTATCTTGTCATACAACATGTGACAACCAACAAAAATATAACAAGGATCTGAGTTTTAAAGTTAGTAAAGCACACTGAAAAGAACACAGCCAGTGAGATGTCAAATCAATTAACTAAAAGTTAATCATGGCTCGGAATAGCTGGAGTGCCGAAATCCATCTCACTTTGAGGAGTCAAAGTCTGCTCTACCTCTCTGCTCTGTTGGAATACAGATATTGTCCTTAAATTCTCATTCTTTTCAAAACCTGTAGCCAAAGAGTCTATCCAACAATGAAACAATGCAGAAATATCATTGACAATCATAAATGGAGTCCTGTGTAAATCTTGAAATATTCTATTGTTTCTCTCCTGCCAAACAGTCTATAAAACAAGGCATGTCATATTTCCCGCTTTTTCAACCCAACTTATTTCTCTTTCCTCCTCCGATTAGGGTGTGCCGATCGAGTTCGGAATTTACTTGTAATCTACTAATGGTGGGAGTAGTATGTCTGGTTTGTGTTGAGTATTTTGTTCTGAAGCCTTCTCTAATACAAGACCAACTACTGCGTTTTTTTAATTCTTTTAATGAGATTTCTTTTTTCCTTTCACTTGTCATAGTGCATTGGTCCTATTGGAACTTGTTGCGGAATTGTCCAGATATTCTGGACAAATGGCATGCTTTATAATATTCTCATGGATGCTAAATGCTCGAAGTAAGCTAAACATCGGTTTATGTTCGTGACTAGTGTTGAAAAATCATAAGTACATGTGTAGTTGTTGTGTATAAAGTATACAACTACATATGAGCACACACTAAGTACTTCTTATTACAAGATTAACTATTTGTATGTGATAAATGCATATTAAGAAAACGATCAACCAATATAAGTACACATGAATAATACTTGTTATGCTGCATTTGGTATAATACTAGCATGAAAATAAACAGAAATAAAATAAACTAAATTCCTAAAGAGAATGAGAATTTCATTCTCAAGAGAATGACTATTTTGACAATATTTTCGCACTAAATATATAAATACCATTATCTCTAGAATTTGATTCCGTTCTAGTCCATTCCAACGTACCAAATGTTACATCAGTGTTTGTCATGTACTCATCGTTTCATGCCTATCTTGTCCTAACATGTTCACGGATGGTTTGTCTTTTTAGGTGTGTCTATTTGTACCCACTTGTATACTAAAGATTTTGGTAGGGTTAGGAAATGATTTCCTTGAACAATGATCAAACTAAATAATTAAGTCTAAGTCTTCGAGGTAGCGAGAGAGAGACAAAGGAAAATTTCGTTATAAATCCAAGATGAGTATAAGGTACAAGAGATTGATGAAAAGAAAAATCAAGAACCTTCACCTTAGACAGAGTCGCTACAAAAAACTCTAAAAATATGTTTAGGATTAGAAGTTTTTTGATATATTCTAATCTCAACTCAAGGGTGTGTGTGTGTGTGTGTCTCTCTCTCTCTCTCTCTATATATAGATATATATATATATATATATATTTATTTATTTATTTATATATAAAGGAAAGATGGGTCCATTTATAAACGACTTTTCTGAAGTAGACATTTGCCAATCCCTTACATTGATCCAATAAGTTAGTAGACGTTCGCATATTTCTTATGACAACCTAGTAGTTCAACAGACATCTATTGGCAGTTTTAAGGCATATTCAACAAATCTCTTTATTAACTTGAAATTCCATCTCCAACATAATTATGATTAGTCTTCATCTCTCTTTGCTACACATGCTATATTACGTACTACGCAAGCCAACCAAGTTTACATTATTTATAAACTTGGTTAGTAGAAAAGGTTTAGTCATCATGTCTACAAGGTTATTTGTCATATCGATTTTCTTCATAAGAATATCTCCTTAAGAAATAACATCACCAATAAAGTGATATTTGATATCAATATGTTTCATTCTCTCGTGGTACATTTAGTCTTTAGTCAAGTGTATGCCACTTTGACTATCAAAGTAAACAATAATCACTTTCTAGTCAGTACTAAGCTCTGCAAATAAATCTCTCGACCACATTGCCTCTTTAATCTCTTCTATTGCTACCATGTAATCTACCTTTGTAGTAGATAGAGCTATTGTATGTTATAATGTGGCCTTCCAGCTATCTACAAATCTACCAACAAAAAATACATAATTTATCATAGATCTTCTCTTATCATGATCACCAGCATAGTTTGCATCAACATTGTAACATCTTGGAATTCAGAAAAGATGTAATTAAGTACTATGTAATTCTGGGATTAATTATTAATGGATGATTATGTTGGGTGTGGCAATCTTGTGTTAGTGGTGTGATTGTCCATTAGTGTTGGTTGGTAGATTGGCTAGCTCAATTCAAGGTAGTCAAGGTGCATGTCTTAGGCGCACAAAGCTGGCTCATGATCCAGACGCACCAAACCAACGCATGTTGGTGGCGTAGTACAGCATAAACAATACACACAGTAAACGCCGCCAACATCCATGCCGACCATACCCTGCACCTTGACAATGGTGCCACAACTCCATACACTACACCCTCTAATCCCCCGCCATGCCCTGGTGCCGGCCGAACCTTCAAGTTGTGTCGTGCCATGCCGTGCTTAGACAACGGTCAGTGGTGTCACCAACAAAGATGACGATGACCGGAGGCCTATAAATAGAGAAGGTGATGCAGGAGAGGGGCATCGAGCTGTGAGGCCAGTGAGAGAGGAAGTGCATGAGCTTGAGGAGAAGGGAGGAAGAAAGCTTGCCATGAGGGGAGGGACGTTGCCGGACAAGAATGAGATTTCTGACCAACACTGAGTACGCATCCTCCTTCCTTTTTCTGTCTAAAATTTAGTTTAAATCATGATAAAATGGTAGATTAGCATGAAATTAGTGGATTGTAATGTTCATGTGATTTTATTAGGATTTATCGGGGATTTTTGGTGATTTTTCATAAGGTTTTGCTATAGTGCTTTTTAACGACCTCTTTGGCTTTGCGATTTTCTATCCTGAAATTTACGAATCGGATCTTTATGAAACTTGTCCCAAATGGTAGAAGACTTAGAGCCTAATGTTTTCATGTATTTTTTGAAATTTTTCGAAGGTCGAAAGGGGGCCTACCCAAGGCTCCCACCTTTGGTGATTTCTAGCGGTAGTCGACTTAACCTGCTGCTCTGGATTTTCTACTTAGGGCGCACTATGGTGGCGCACCTGGGTGGCACACCAGTGTAGTCAATTTTGAATTTGTATAGTTGGTGAGTTTTAACTCGTGGAAATGATTTATGTAATGAAAAGGTTTTCAAAAGATGTTTTAAAAAAGGAATGCATGTCTTCAACAGTTTTCCATGGTTTTAGGTCGGACTTGCGTGGCGGTAGGGGCATAGCCGATGGGAGTATAAGACCTTCGTGAAATCGATATGTACCCTACGACATGGTTGTCAACGATGGCCATGGGTGAAAATGGCCGTGGCTCTTTGAGCTACTATAAGGCCCAAGTGAAAGAGATAGGTCCACTCTCTTTACGTAGTGTTGGTTGGACCTTGGATTGTGAGTCCCTAGGTGTCCAAGCACACAGAAGCATCGTGAGCACCCCATGCATGTATTTTGTGACCTATGAGGTCATGGTACTGTGAGGCCTACAAGGCTGAGGTAGGTGGACTCTTGCACGGGGTGGTTCACTGTGGCAGTGCAGTAGGGTCGGAGTTGGTGCCTTTCCAACTACTTGTGGTCAGGTCGATCACCTAGGGCTAAGATGATGCGACTGGTTTTAGACAGACTGTGTGTGAGCTTTGTTTTAAACTAGAACTGATGTATGAGTTTCTCTTGCAGGTTTTGTCAGGTTCTAGTTCAAACTTGTGGTTTCAGCTAGTCTAGTCAAGATTTGGATAAAATTGTGCTGTGTGCTGTTTTAGGCTGGCTACTAGTTGAGTTTTGGTTTTCATGAAATGCATAAAATGATTTGAAAAGATGAATGGAATTTCAAAAGAAACAAAAAAAGAATATTTGAAAGGCATGACTATGAAATGTTTAAAAAATACCTGTGATTGTGAAAATGGCATAGCTTCACGTGTGTTTTGGTTGTTTTTAGTGGGCATGTGCAGGGTGACACTAGGTCACTCACGTGTTTTATGTTTTGATTTTCAGGTGCAGATATTGGTGCAGTCCAATATTTGTGCATATAGAGGAGTCACTAGTTACACACGAGGTTCTAGGTAATTACTTAGCTGCTTAAGTTGTTTATTTACTTTATTTTAGTTTAATCCTGTTAATTAGTTAATTGGGTAGTATTGATGTTGATTTGTGACGCACCAAAGCGTTATCGGGTGGTGTTAGTGCATAGGTTTACTAAACGCACCAACTTAGTTGTGTCTAGTTAGTGGCTTTGTAGGACTGCACAAGATAGTGTCACACCTAACCTGTGTTTGCTTTGTGGTGGCAACAAGATATCGCGTGGAAGCAAAGGCTGTGGCCTAGGTTGGACCCCTGCATCTGATTCCGATGTTGAGGAGGGGAGTGCTTAGAGGGGCATGTAGCAGGAGCTCAAAGAAATGATGTGTGGGATTGTCCATTCCCTCGGAGGAGGCAACAAAGATGGGGCCAAGGGAGACTCTTAGATATTGCAGTTTCGCCAGCTGAGCACACCTATTTTCGAAGGCCTCGGCAAGCCAAAGGAAAGTGAGGTGTGGCTCTTGGAAGTGAAGAAAATCCTAGAGGGAATGGAATGTCCGACAGAAAAGTGGGTACGACTCGCAACGTTGAAGCTCAAAGGTGATGCTGATCAGTAGTGGAGGTCCACGCATCGGACAGAGTTCCCCAACTCCGATCTACTGATGATCTCCTAGGAAGAGTTCCAAGAGGTATTTTATGAGAAGTATTTTCTGAAATATGAGAGGAATCGATTGGATAGAAAATTCCTAAACTTGAAGTAAGGAGGCATGACCATGGCGGAGTATGAGGCCACCTTTTCCCAGTTGGAGTAGTTCGCGCAAACCTTTGACACGGAGAAGCACAGAGCTAAGAAATTCATAGAAGGATTGAATCCAGTCATCAGATCAAGAGTCCTGGGTTTTCAGTGCTAGACCCTGACAGACACAATCAAGCTAGTAGCCTGATATGAGGATGAGTGTCGACTATTCCTGGAAGAACACCCCAAGGGCAAAGGGAAAATGTCTACTTCTCGACCCTCAAGTTCAAGGGCAGTAAGTGCCAAAAGTTCTGGGAGCTCTGAAAAGACAAGGAAGGAGCGCTTTCACTCTAAGAGGCGTAGTGTTAAGGGAAGTGGAATTCTTAATTGATCTCATGTTGGGGTCAGGTCCTATCTTGAAGACCCCATATTGAATGACACCTGCTAAGTTGAGAGAGCTCTGGAATTAGTTACAAGAATTGTTGGATAAGGGATTCATCCATCCAAGTGTATCACCCTAGGGAGCACTAATGCTATTTGTCAAGAAGAAGGATGGTTTACCCCTGTTATGCATTGATTATCAGATGCTGAATCAGATCACCGTGAAAAAATAAGTATCCGCTGCCTAGGATTAATGATCTGTTTGACCAGCCATAAGGGGCCTCTGTATTCTTGAAGATAGACTTGAAGTCAATATATCACCAGGTGACATCTAGGCTTGATTATCCATTTTAATTGTAAATCAAGTAATTAATTGTAATATTGTATAAATGATTTATTAATGGATAATTAGATATTCTGGTATGGTTGTTTCTCTCTTTGTGTGTGGCTGAATGTTGGTCTGTGATTGTGTTTTTGGTGAGGTGCCATGTGTGTGGGACCTAGGTTGGACCTCGGTCAACCCAGGCACATTGCCACTTTCCCTTCATGTGTCGTCTTCTTCCTCTTTCCCTTCCACCCTCACGGGTGCCTAGCTTCTCACGGGTGATGGAGGGTAGACAGGTTGACAGAATTCGCGTCGGAGGAGGAGATAAAGCGAAGGGGAGGAGAAGGAAGAGGAGGCATTGTCATTGGCAGTGAGGAGTTATGTCGGGAAAGGGAGGAGAAGAGCCAGGGGAGATCCAGAGAGAGAGAGGGAGAGGTGCGTCGCCAGAGGCCGAGCGTTGTCGTGAGGAGGAGAAGCTCGTCGGAGGAGGTACGCAACCCCTCCTTTCCTCCTACTCCTTTTGTTTTAGAAAATGGAATGAATGCATGAAAATAACATAAAATACATGATAAATCATGGAAAAAATAGTAGAAATGATGGAAATATGATGAATGGCATGAATGTATAGAGATCATGCTAGGTTGTTGAGATTTCATTAGGTTTTTAATCGAATTTTGTATGCTTACTACAGTGTTCATGAGTGAGCATCATGCCGTTATGAATTTATTTAGAACAACATGCTTAATGGATTGGTGAATGGTTTGAGGGGTTTTGAAGTAGACTCAACGGTCTACACCCCATGTTTTATTCATGATTTATGTGGTATGTTTGTTTAGTCCATCAGAGGTCCCAATTCCGGTGAAAATATGGGTTGAACTCAGGGGATGTGTTTTGAGATCAGGCATTTCGGTATGCCGAATTAGATTTTGCTGTCAGATTTCGACCAGAGATCCTAATTTTGTGGACTGAAGATGTTTGGTCTTCCATTTCAGGAGATTTCGGTCGACCTAAGGTGTTTCGATCAACTGAAGTAGGGATTTTTGGACGACTGAACCGATCCTCAGTTTCGGTCGACCATTCTGGGTGTTCGATACCCAATTCGGCATACTGATCTGGTTTGGTAGACTAAACCAGACCCCTAGCCCATATGAAATAATGCTTATGAAAAATGAAAATAAATGGTTTTGAATGAATAATGAGCATGTATTAATAAAGTTTTCCCCATGTAGATGACATGGAGGAACATGAAATTCAATAATGAAATTGAATATGGTTTTGAGCTTAAGGCCCCAAAAATGAAAGAAATTGATAAATGTTTGGTTTAATATGATTTTTGGACATAAGACCCAATAGTGAATAGGGATGCCTATTTTTTGTGTAATGTTGAGCCTAGGACCCAAATGAAGGGTCGTGTTTACATTGGAATGATCCCCTACAAAGAAAAGAGAATGTGCAATGGTTTTAAAAGAAAATCCAAGAGTTTTGAAAAAGAAAATAATAATGTGTTCTGGTGCCACGAGGGGCTAGTGTTAGCAATGTGGTGGGAGTATGAGACTCCAATAAAACCAATTGTCAGATACAACTATGGTTGCTAGTGTGGGACCATGTGGGGTTGGTGTCGGTAAATTGATAAGATATCAATTGTCAGATACAACCGTGGTCACCGAGCTTGAAACGGTGTAGGTTGAGCCTGAGCATATGAACCAGGTGTTTGGGACACCGATGGACGTCAGGAAAAGATGTATTCCCCTGCATATGAATTGAAATTGAGGCCTGTTGGCCGAGGTAGTGTCCTCTCGTACAGGGAACTTCACCGTGATGGTGCAGGAAAGTAGGGGAAATAGTGTCCTCACCTATTGCTTGTGTACCTGGTTACCTTTGATCAAGGCAACACTAATAAGAAAAGTGGAAATAAGATGTGTGGTTTAGTTAGAATTAGACCTGTGCCATGTCCTTAGATTCTAGTGATAAACAAGGATTTTGTTTTAACCAGTTGTGATCCAATGTACATGGTTTTGTTTTGAGCCCTGTGAGATCCTATGTTTTAGGCTTGATTTGGTCGAGAATGTGGGTTTCTCGAAGTGAATAAAAAGGTTTAAAAATGCAAAAATTGAAAAGAGAATGCGAGCTTTTGAAAATGGCATGTTTTGGATAAAGAATCCAAATGTTTTAAAAAGAAATGACGTTTTGAAATGGATTTTTAAGAACCATGTTTTGTAATAATTTAGGTTTGTGTTTTCTTGCTGTTTTGCTGTGGTTTTCAGTGTGGGGCATGTACTAGGTGACTTAGATGTCACTCACACGTGCTTTGTTTGGTTTCAGGTGCAAGTGGTGTAGTCTAGTTCCGATGCTGTGTTGGAACCACTAGCCGCACATTGTTCCAGAGGTGAGCCTTAGTTAGTTGCAGTTGTTTATATAATACTGTAATTATTGTTTTTGCTTGTGGTACTATGATTTAGGTAGCGTACCCGAGTTCGGGACGTTACAGAGTGGTATCAGAGCTATGTTTACACCTAGTGCATTGACTTGGTGATGTCCGATCTAGTAGCTTAGTAGGACTGCACAATAGAGAGTCTTGTACCTGATTTTGGTTGTTGTTTTCCCTTATTACATTGGCAAGAAGATGTTTCGTCAAGGCCGTAGCCATGGCAAGGCCCTAGTGCCCAACTCTGAGATGGGAGAGGGAAATGGTTGGAGGGACATGCGACAGGAGTTTGGTGAGATGATGTGGGGTTTTGCCCAGTCCTTTGGCAGTAGCAGTAAGGATGGGGCAAAAGGAGACCTGTGGGTCAAGCAGTTCCACCAGCTGGGTACACCGACTCTAGATGGGCACAACACACCGATGGAGTATGAGGCTTAGTTCTTTGAGGTAGAAAAGATCCTATAGGGGATTGAGTGTCCAACAAAGAAGTTGGTTCGGATCACAGCATTTCAACTTAAGGGCGCTGCAGACCAGTGGTGGAGGGCTACATGCCGCATCAAGTTTCCTAATGTGGACTTGCTGATGATCTCTTGGGAGGAGCTCCAAGAGGTATTTTATGAAAGGTTCTTCCCTGAGCATAAGAGGGACAAGCTGGACAGAGAATTCCGGAACTTGAAGTAGGGAAGATTGACTATGGCTGAGTATAAGTTGTCCTTTTTTCTACTGGAGCAGTTCTCTCAGGCTGTCGTTTCAGAGGAGAACAGAGTCCAGAAATTTGTGGAAGGGCTTAATCCAGCACTGAGATCCAGAGTCATTGGCTTCCGATGTCAGACCTTGGTGGATGCTATTGAGCTTGTAAGCCGCTATGAGTATGATCGTAAGCTGTTCCAGGAGGAATATCGTAAGAAGGATAAGGGGAGGAAGTCTGTCTCTCAACCTTCTGTCTCCCGACCTTCTGTTTCTCGACCTTCGGTCACTGGAGTGTCAAGTTCTGGGAGTTCTAGTAGCTTTGGGAAGAAACAAAAGGAGCAGCCTGCATCCGGTAGAGAAGAAAGTGTTGGTTTCAGCCGTACGAGATCCAATAGCAGCTCGAAGGTAGGACCATGCCACGTCTGTGGTAAGAAGGGGCACATAGTGGCGCAGTGTTAGCATAAGTAGAGAAGTTTAGACAATGTGGTGTGTTATAACTGTGGGAAGTCTAGACACTATCAGAAGGACTATCCCAATCCGTCGAAGCCAGTAGGAGGTGCGCATCGTTAGCCTACCAAGGGGAGAGTGTTCTCCATTGCTGTGCCAGATACTGGTCCATCAAGAGATGTTGTAGAAGGTGAGAATTAATATGGTTGTATGAGTTGAATCTTGTCCTATAATAATGGTTTCTATATGTAATCGACACTATCTTTTGTTATGATTATGATTATGGTTATGATGTGTTGATGTTAGGATCTTTTCTTGTGGTTGACTAGATGGCCCGAGTCCTATTCGATTCTAGGAGTTCATTTTCTTTTATCTCTGAGTCATTTGCTGCTGAGATCGGGACTAGGCCAGTTAGATTGGCATTCCACCTAAATGTAGTCACTCCATTAGGGGAGCATAGTCTAGCGTAGAAGTATCTGAGACTAGTTGATGTTCAGCTAGGAGATAGGAATTTTTAGGCCAGCTTGATTTTGATAGACATGTAAGATTATGATGTCATCTTTGGGATGGATTGGTTGGCACAACATTCAACCATGATTGATTGTGCCAAGAGAAGGGTTCTGGTAGAGTGTCTAGGCCAAGGCTGGTGTTTGGTGCAAGGTACCATGCCGGGTGAGCCCAGAACGATGATATCTGCTATCAAGGCCTACCATCATCTGGCAAGAGGTAGTGTGGGCTATTTGGACTATGTGACTGTTTCTATTTCGCTTGTGATTGGGTTGAGGATTTGCTAGTGGTGCAGGATTATCCTAATGTCTTTCTAGAGGAATTGCCTGGTATGCCACTACACAGGGAAGTGGAGTTTGTGATTGACCTTGTACTAGGATCAAATCCTATTTCAAAAGCTCCATACAAGATGGCACCTGCTGAATTGAGGAAGCTCCAGAATCAGTTGCAGGAACTGTTAGACAAGGGATTTATTTGTCTCAGTGTTTCACCTTGGGGAGCACCGATACTGTTTGTTAAGAAGAACGATGGTTCACTTCGACTCTGCATAGACTACTAGATGTTGAACCAGATCATTGTCATGAATAAGTATCCACTGCCCAGGATCAACGACCTATTCAATCAGTTGCAGGGACCATTGGTGTTTTCCACGATAGACTTGAGATCTGGATATCATCAGTTGTGGATTAGTGAGCCAGATGTGCAGAAGACAGCCTTTCGCACTTGCTATGGACATTATGAGTTCCTAGTTATGCCATTCGGGTTGACAAATGCTTCGACTACCTTCATGGACTTGATGAATAGGGTGTTCAGGCCCTATTTGGACCAGTCCTGGTATATTCTCTAGATGGTTAGACCTACTAGAGGCATTTGAGGATCATACTAGAGACATTAAGACAACATCAGATCTATGCCAAGTTCTCCAAGTGCGAGTTTTGGCTGGAGGAAGTGTCCTTCCTTGGTCATATCATCTCAGGAGAAGGCATCAAGGTGGATCCAGCCAAGGTGGAGGCTATTAATAATTGGGCCAGACCGAAGACAGTGACTGAGATCAGGAGTTTTCTCAGCCTGAGAGGATATTATAGGAGATTTATCTAGGATTTCTCCAAGATTGCTGCACCATTGAGCAAATTGACTAGAAAGGAAGTGCACTTTGCCCGAGATTGGCAGTGCGAGGAGAACTTCAACGAGTTGAAGGCTCATCTGGTGTCAGCCCTAGTTTTGACTTTGCCTTCTGGAAGTGGTGGTTTCATGGTCTATAGTGATGCTTGTAGAACGGGCTTGGGGTGTGTATTGATCTAAAATGGTAGGGTGGTGGCGTATGCCTCACACCAGTTAAAAGATCACGTGAAGAACTACCCCACCCATGATTTGGAATTGACAGTTATTATGTTCGGCCTCAAGATTTGGAGGCATGATCTATATGGCGAGTAGTTTGAAGTGTATACAGATCACAAGAGTTTAAAGTACATCTTCACTCAGAAAGATCTGAACCTGAGAAAGAGGCACTAGGTGGAGTACATCATGGATTATGACTTCAGCTTATCATACCACCCAAGGAAAGCAAATGTAGTTGTAGATGCTCTAAGCAAACTGTAGACACCCCGATTTTGAGGTGACCCAGGAATGAGTGTCCTTATGTTGCCTTGGATGTGATCAGCCCCTGAACCGAGCCCAAATCCATTAGCCAGAGCCCTAATCAAAATATTTGAGCAGGGTTGGCGCACCAAGTTGGAGCACCAAGCAAGCGCACCAACTAGACGCACCAACCAGGCGCACCAAGTAGGCGCACATCACTGGCTCACCAAGCAGGCGCCCAGCTCTGACTGCTGACCTTCCATCTTCCGGGCTGTTACCCTTGCAAACGAATGTGCCAACGAATATTCGAGGCTTTTCGTTTGCAAGAC
>JAMKQA010036964.1:0-21814 GCA_024699735.1 Posidonia australis | reverse complement strand
TCTTGTATGTTAGATAATTGCATAAGTAGTTAAGCTTGATTATATCTGTTAAATAGTATCCATTGTATGTAATTTTTATTAAACTATAAAAAGTAGTCGAAGTAATTCTAAAATTGATAATTCTCTATTCACCTCCCCTCTAGAGTAGCCATGCGATCCAACAGACCCAAATAGCGAGAGTTCTTTATGGACAATAAACCCCACTTGCAAACCAATTAATGCTTTGAATTTGTTCGATTGGACCCAATTAATGGTTTGCAGGTTGCAAGTTGCAACATGACGCCTAACCCATCTTTATGGACAAGTGACTCATTTGGTTGACTCTTGTGCATTTGGGCACATTTTTTAGTCCCTCATTGGTGAACTGCTTATAAAAACCCATTCACACACACCCTTTCATAATATACTAGTCCCAATGTTTGTTTCTAATTTCCAATATGGATTTGGAAGTTTAAACCTTGAAAGTGTAATGTTCAATTGTAATTCATAAAAAAGGATTGCAGCCAACGCTCATTTGGGCTAGGGTGGTGTTCAGTTGAACTTGGCCACAACTCATTTTGCTTTAGGCTTGGTCATGCTCAAGCTGAATATGTATTTTTCCTAACAAGCTGAACTTAGCAAGGCCTAGAAGTTTGGCTTTGACTCATCGACACGCCTAGGTAGGGTTGACCCAGGCGTGAGCCTGTGCAGGCACAAGGCCACAATGGTCCAAGCCATCTTCCTTTAAAGTATTAATGTTGTTGGGTTTGTAGCAAATTAATTATACTAGTGCCCATTATGGGCCATGTAGTAATGTGTAAATGTAGCTAATTACCCCAGTGAGTAAATAACAACAACTACAATCCATTACCAATGTGGCTAATTAACATCAGCTAATTTTTTAACGACATTATTATCTTTTGTAACTTTTAGTTATTGATTAATAGTATTTTTCTTAATTTAGAAACACTACATTGTGCCTACGCTTGATAGAAGGCCTAGTTTTGCCACTTCCCCTATTTACTTTCAATTTATATTATTTGGTCATTCACCAAGATATTCTGGTTGTTTTTGTTTGGATGCAATTGCAACTACTTGACAAACCCAAAAAAATATATTGTGGTTTGATAATTACCATGGTTGCTATGTTTTTCTATTGAACTGGTATATGCATGTATTGTGAGCTTGCAAAGTTTTCATAACTATGACATGTTCATATTTCATGGGATTTGTTAAATATCTCCCTAGAGTATATCTTTGGATTGGTTTGATTTAATGGTTACGCAATGCCAAATATATTATGGAGTGTGGTTTAAGGTGATACATTAGGGCAAACTATAGGCTTGGTTCATGCCTTTTCTTTCCGTCTTTGGATTTCTCAGAAAGAACAATTTACCATCACAAGCATCATATTTTAAATTAATTTAAAATAAGGTATCAACAAAGGATGGTATATAGATAGTTGATTGATATTTTGTATATGATACCATTTGGATGCCTTGAATCCTATTCCATATGTTTATTAAGTTACACAGTTCTTGAGCCTTCACATCAGTGCCCCTCCCTGCAAATAGTGGGGGTCTCAGGTATACCGTTATTTGGATATTTGTTTATTTAAGGGTATTTTGGGGATTCTATCTGTATTAGAGTCTACTCCATCTGTTTTGGGGTTAAGGTATTCGTTAATATTGTTTCATACTTGTCTCCTTTAGTCTTATTCTCTCACACAGTGAAGAATGAGAATGATATGTCATCGTCCATCAGCGTAGTTTTTTTTGTGAACCGCATAAATGATAAATCTTTATATTCTTTGTGTGCTTCTTTTTTTTGCTTGATATCTGTAATTGATGCTCTCAAATAGTTTTGCATGATGGAACATCCAACTGAAAAAAAATCAAATATGCTTAATTGGACCTTTATTTTTAGAGGTATATCTATGAATGAATCTTCAAGGATTTCAAGAATTCTAGTTTGTGAATCGCACGACAACAAGATGAATTTTTTTTGGTAGAAATTAGGAATTAGTTACTGGATGTGTGTTCCAAAGCTATTGTGTTCTAACTTCTAAGTACTTCAAATAATACAAATCAACTTTGATGGTTGCACTCAATACTCATGACTTTATCTGTGTGCACGTGTGTGTAGCTACAGACACATACCTTAACATAAGAAAGGTGTATGGCCTCAATTTCTCCTTATTGCTATCTTTGCTCCGATCATGCATATCTAATGCATCTCATCTGCTGTTAAATATAAATGCCTTCAATCTTCTTAATAGCATTTAAAGGTCACGACACTGATTTTATTGTCATTTTAAAGCTTTATGAAGAACAGTAATGCACCACAAGTGATTGAACCACCCACTATGCTGATAGAAGAAGAACCTCTGCAGCAAGAAGTCGTGCTTGTTGAAAGGACTCAGCCAGATGGAACCATTGAGAAGATTGTTTTTTCTTCAGGTGGAGATGTGGATGTCTATGATCTCCAAGCGTTATGCGATAAGGTGATTAGAATCTCATGACGAATTTGAGAGATTGAACATTTTAATCATAGAATGTTACGTTGATATGCTATTCACATGGAATGCAATGATGAATAAAATATAGTTTATATGTTTTACAGTGAAAAAAGTAGTTAAAATCATGATTTTATAATTTATACGAATTGATGTTAGCTCTTTCTGAGATGGTTGTTTAAGTGAAAAATCTAAGCATGTAGCTTGATGACAAAAATTTGATGTAATGCCACAATCAGGGAGAACCTGCCATTGCATTTTGTGGGATTTATTACTATTCCAAACTATCGTTAATTCCATTTTTCATGTCAAAGTCAAATCTATGAAGTTCATGGGGAGCCCAATTTTGGATTAAGTGGTTTCTTTACTTCTCAATGCCAGTTGAAGCACCTCCGCTTCAATGATAGATCTATTTCTACTGAGACTCTTTTGCATGCTTATTATAACCTACCACACTCATTAAATGGAGATACAAAAAAAGGTAGTGTTGAACCAAACAAAATGCTATCCAACTTTTTTTTATAAAGTAAAATTCATTTTTCTTACTAAAATCAGTCCTAGGTTTGCTTTGGAACCTATTAAGTCTTGAAAGTCTTATTAAGTCTATAGAGTTAGTATAGTCTTATAGGGTATTTGGATTTTGGATATCCAATTAAGTATCCATTTAACTCTAGCCTATATATATGTACCTTTCGTCCTAATAATAGATAAGATTTTATTTTCTCCCATTTGCACATGATATCCACAGCTTAGGTTAGAAACCCTAGAGTCTCCAATTTTCGGTCACTTTCTCTGGCGTCGACAACCCCTGTCGGACCTCCTTTGGCCACCGGCGGCATCTTCAGCACCCAGGCCCCTCCTGTACGCGTTGCTGCTGCTGGCAGTCCCCCCGTCGGATCTCTGTTTATCCACCCCCACCGTTGTTGGCCCTCCGATGAGCGCGAGTCCACCGATAACCCCTCTTCCTGCCTCTGGTTGTCGTCGATAAGCCTTATCAAGGGTTGTCCGACCAACATAAAGGGGCTCCCTCCTCTCTTCTCGACGACCTTCGTCGTCGTCTCCTATGCGCATCCGTATGTAAACGGAGTGTAGAAGATCAATTCTACTACCATTAGTGAGGGTTCAGTGACCCTATTACTGCTGTACGTTTCATATATTTAGCGTATTTCTCGTATTTTACTACTACTGAATGTGGCTTGTACCTTCCACCTGCTTATTGTTTAATGGAGGGCCTTGTTATTAGTTTTCTGCATCATATTAATACTCTTTTAGATTTGATTTATACCATTTAGTATGGCCTTTCGAGAATCTCTAGTCAAAAACTTGAGTGGCACCTTAGAAAAATGAATGGAAAGAATTATTTACTCTGGTCACAGAGTTTTGAGACATTCTTCGCTGTCCACTGCAAACTCAAACATCTGACCTAGCTACCATCGGATGAGAAAGATGGTCTTATAAAAATTGATTTGCAGATGATTCGACAATTGTCTCCTGGTTGGTGAACAGTATGGAACCAACAGTTGCTCGTAGTGTTATGATTCTTCGCCCTATCAAGAAAATCTGGGACACTCTTAAATAGATGTATGACTATAAGAAGAATATTTCCCGGATTTTTTAGATCTACAAGAAAATCTTTACTTAGATGTGAGAAAGTTCAATACAAGATCACTTTGGTGTGCTCCGTGCTTTTCTAGATGAATTTGACCTGTATCAGCCACTTACTCCTGATATCTCTACCATACGTCGATACAGAGAGGAGTCTGTTGTTGCTACTTACCTTTTTGGACCGACTCTGGAGATCTCCTTATGGATAAAAGGTTAGATTCTTGGAGTCGATTCTACTCTGAGCCTGAAGAGCACCTTTGCTAGGGTTCTACGTGTTTCTACAGGTGTGTCCACTCCTACTGCTGATCATTTTGCTATAGCTGTACTTTGTTGTGGTCATGGCTGCAATTCTGGCAGAGGAGGCGAGGACGAAGTGATGGTAGAGGTCGGACTCCATGTAAGCACTGTGGTTGTACTAACTACAGGTCTGAAAGATGCTGGGAAAAGTTTGGTAAGTCAGAATGGACACAAGTAGACAGGAAAACGGGCCGGGTCGGCGGCCATTTCCCGCGCACAGCGCGGGCCGGCCCGGCCCGGGTGGTTCCCGCGGGCCGGACTGGGCCTATCCCGGCCCGTTTTTTCCGGGCCCGGGTCGGACCGGCCCGGCCCGTTTTCCATGTCTAGACACAAGTTTCTACAAAGGTGACATGTACGCCTGCAGATACTCCTACCACCAGCACTCAGCTAGTGACTCTGTCTCAGGAGGAGTATGCTTAGTTTCTTCGATATAGAGAGACGCAGTCTACACCTCCTGTTGCATCGCATACTACTGCTTCCACCTCAGGTATATTTGGTTTAGTAGCCTCCAGGGACAGTTCCTGGATCATTGATTTAGGAGCATCCTCTCGTATGTGATCTTTACTCTCGCATATCTCAGTTACCTGATATTATATTATATTATATCTGTCACTGTAGCTGATGGTCGAACCTGTCAGGTAATTGAGCAAGGCACTATTCGTGCTATGTCTTAGTTAACCTTAGAAAAATTCTTTATGTGTTTAAAGTTTCTGTAAATCTTTTGTTCATTAGCTCCATTATCAAACATTTAAATTGTTGTATGACATTCTTCCTTTTTCACTATACCTTTCAGGACCTGCAGACGGAAAAGATGATTGATTTGAGACATGATAAAGACCAAGGAGTTTACCTGCTTGTCAAAGATGAGATACCTCGAGGCTTTGCATCTTTAGTTTCTACAAATGAATCATCCATTATATGACATCGTCGAGTGGGCCATCCTTCTCATCAGAAACTACAGTAGGCTCTTTCTTGGTTATCTGTGTCTTCTTTTCAGTGTGAGTGAGTTAGGTAAGCACCATCGTGCTACCTTTTGAGGTCTATGTTTAGTTAGGAGTTAAAGTTTTTTTGATCCAGAACTTCTTCTGTGTCTGGTCATAGACATTACATTGTCTTTGTCGATGATTTTTTCGGTGTTTCTTAGGCGTATCTTTTGAAGGATAGAGTCAGTGTGCTTGACATTGTTAATTTTTTTTTCATGGAAATAAATAATTAGTTTTCTGTCTATCCAAAAGTTTTTCATACTGACAATGCTTTAGAATTTACTCAAACAAATCTTCGACAATACTGTCAATCTTTAGGTATATTGTAGCAAATTTCTTGTCCACATACATACCAACAAAATAGAGTTGCAGAGCGTAAACATAGACATATTCTTGATGTTGCGCGGTAATTTATGTTTGAGATGCATGTTTCTAAGTATCTTTGGTTTGATGTTATTCTGACTGTAGCATATCTCATCAACCGTATGTCATTTATATCATTTGGCGGGGATATTCCATTGAAGAGATTTTATCCTAGTGTTGATCCCTTTCCTCTTACTTCTAGAGTGTTTGGCTGTGTTGCTTTTGTTCAGGACTTGACTCCTATCTTGGACAAACTTGTCCCAAGATTTGTTCGTTGTGTGTTCATTGGTTACTCTCGTACTCAGTGTGGCTATTGTTGTTATATTCCTGCTACCAGAAAATACATTGTATTTGATGTCACTTTCTTTGAAAATCAAAGTTTTTTTCACAATACCTCCTCAATTCCTAATAGTGTTCCATTATCATCTGTGGTTAAGTTCGGGGAGATGGATGTCATTGATACTCGTACTACAGGGACAAACGTATTTGGTACTTTGTGGGTATATCGACGATAACTACGTCCCTCCACAGCCAAGTTCTTTTTACCATTTGTAGATTTGCCACCCATAGACCTTCATTTGCCTATAGTCTTTAGGAAAAGTACACGTGTTTCATCTACTGCATATCTTATATTCCATTGTGTGAGTTATGAGCACCTTTATCCTTCCTTTTGTATCTTTGCCTTGTCTATTTCTTCTGAATCAATTTCTAGTAACTACCAAGAGGCAAGCCTAATACCCCAGTGGAAAGCAACTATGGATGAAGAAATACAGACTCTGAGGTCTCGCGGGACATGGACACTAGTACCTAGACCAGAGAGGATTAATGTTGTTACTTGTAGATGGATGTTTACTATCAAGTACAAGACAAATAATATGGTGAATAGATACAAAGTTCGGTTAGTCGCAATGGGATTTACACAGGAATATGGCATTGATTACACAGATACTTTTTCTCTTATTGCTTGACTGAATTCCATTGGAGTCATTTTGTCAGTGGCCATAAATAAATCTTGGAAACTCTGCCAACTAGATGTCAAAAATACATTCTTGTATGGTGATCTTTTTGAATAAGTGCATATGAAGCAACTTTTAGGTTATGTTGTTCAAAGGGAGAATCAGGTGTGTCTACTTAGGAAAGTAATTTATGGGCTGAAACAGAGTCCACAAGCCTGGTTTGAGAAGTTCAACAACATTGTTTCTACTTGTGGTTTTCGTTGTTGTGCGATGGATCACTCTGTTTTCTACAGGTGGACAGAGAGTGACTGTGTTTTGTTAGCCATCTATGTGGATGATATTCTGGTGACAATGAGTGATGCTACTGGTATTCAGAAGATGAATGATCATCTACAGAAGTACTTTGTCACCAAGGACATAGGCAGACCTAAGTATTTCTTAGGTAATAAGTTTGTATTTGCTGGAAACAGGATGGCTTTATTACAGAGAAAGTATGCTTTGGACCTCTTATAGGAAACTGAACTTTTGGAGTGTAAACCTGAGACTACTCTTGTGGATCAGAGTTTGAACTTTTGGAATGACTCTTCACCCTTATTGGAGAATGTTGGCAGATACAGGAGATTGATCGGGAAGTTAATCTATCTTAGTGTTACTTGCCTAGGTATTGTATACATTGTGAGGGACCTCAATCAGTTTATGCAGGAACCAAGGATGGCATACTAGCTAGGAGTCTTATTGGTGTTGACTTACATTAAGAAGACTCCAGATAAAGGATTGGTCTACAAAAAGAATGGTCACTTGTATATTTAAGTCTATTCTGACTCTGATTATGTTGGATATAGAAGAGATAGGAAGTCCACTTATGGGTATTGCACATATGTTGGGGGTAATCTTATTACATAGTGTAATAAGAAACAAAATGTTGTCTTCCATTCTAGTGTAGAAGTTGAGTACAGATCTATGGCACAGACTGCTTATGAGATAATATGGCTTCATTCACTTCTGATTTGGGTTTTCTTACTTCTACACCTATGTCCATACACTGTGACAACCAGACAATCATTTATATTGCTAATAATCCTACTTTTTATGAGCACACTAAATACATAGAAGTGGACTATCACTTTGTTCGAGAGATGGTGATGCAAGGAGTTGTGTTTATTCTCTATACGAAGTCTTCTGATAAGTGTGCTGATGTTTTTACTAAGGAGTTTAGTATTGAGACTTATGATTTTCTTTGTAACAAGTTGGATATGATTGATATTTATGTTTCAGTTTGAGGAGGAGTGTTAAGTCTTGAAAGTCTTATTAAGTCTATAGAGTTAGTATAGTCTTGTAGTATATTTGGATATCCAATTAAGTATCCATTTAACTCTAGTCTATATACATGTACCTTCAACTCTAATAATGGATAAGACTTTATTTTCTCCCAATTGTACAAAACCCATAACTATGTAAGCACAGCATGAACATCTTCCTACCTGATTGGGTGTCTTGTTTAGAGCTTAGAGGGATTTATAGAAATCAAAAGTCTGTTATAAATGTGCTTGTGCTTTAGTTTAACCCTTATGCAACTTTCTTCTGTCCAGGTGATGCTTTGGCTAAATTGTACCAGATATAAATCTTTATGCCACTTGACTTGTGTCCCCTGTCTATGCCACAAGCTTAGGATGCATGCCTATGCATATGCAGATATGCTTGTGTGGCTGTGCCAGACTCTGATGTCAGGCAATACTAGGACACCGTACCTGTGCACAACTGAACAAGCCTAAAACACATGCCATGTGGCTATCTATGGTGCCAAGCAAAATTGAGTTCAAGCACATGCTGGTAAAAATTAGACTAATTCGTTTACCCTTTGTGCCCAAGCTTTTCTGACTAATTTTGACAGTTTAAAGAAAAAGGAAAGAAATAAGAGTTGACATTTATTGAGAAGTAGCACGAGGCTCTCATTGCCCATGATCCCACATTTTCAAAACAGAATTCTGCTTGGTTGGGCCATTTATCATTAATAAAAAATTGAGCTTGGACTTATATTCTTCTTCCATGATGGTGTTTAAATATGACAACTGGAGCTTTGCTCAAGTGCCCACGCATGAAATTTGATAGAGCTCACATGCCAAAAGGCATGAAAAATTTGATGGATGAATGGGATATTAAGATATAAAGATGAGCATAATCTGTATGAGGATTCTATGAAATGACATGGATCTACAGAAGGAAATGGGAATAAAAATTCATATAAGCTGCTACTTTCTAGAAATGATCAGAATAACGATTTTCTTTTCTTTTGGAGACCTGTGGTTCAATCATACATGGACTACACATAATATGAAAAAACCTTCTGTTTGTGTAGAAACTTATTTGCCCACACTGCGTGGGGCATCACTGTTAAGGATAACTATTAAATGAAGGAAAATTAATGTACAAACATAGGAATACTGACATAACAAATGGACAAATTGCAATATACCTGGTGTGTTTCTTTCAAAACCAACCAAATGGTGTTTTCCTTTTGATGAAATGCATTAAGTTTGCTTATATTTGATGTTTTACTATTTGGCTGTTTACAGCCTTGTTAACTTCATCAATACAGCATAGATGTAATAAAATTTTGCCTTCTGCTGGGGCTAAATTCTCATAAATATGGATCATTAACTTAATAGGTTGGCTGGCCTAGAAGACCCTTAACAAAAGTAGCTGCTGCGCTGAAAAATAGTTACATGGTGGCAACCCTACATTCCATTACTAGACTCCCTGATACAGGTATTGACATTCTTGAGGCGGTTGTTGCATTTTTCTGCTTCTTCCTTTAGGTTGACACTGTTTACATTATTTTTTTATATCCAAACTAAATTGCAGCTATATATTTAAATAAATGATGAACAACTTAGTGTACTTGAAGTTGTTGACAGAGGGAAGTGACTGCAAGCAACTTGTTGGCATGGCTCGTGCTACTTCTGACCATGCTTTTAATGCCACAATTTGGGATGTCCTTGTCGATCCTTCTTATCAGGTACTCGTACAGAGACACTTACATTCCCCATTTTTCGGAAGAACTGTTAGGTATGTACGTGGAAGTCTGTTTTTAGCATTTCTGCACTATTGAAAGTCTCACCTTCTCACAGGGGCAGGGTCTTGGAAAAACTCTTGTTGAGCAAATGATAAGAGCGTTGCTACAAAGGGATATTGGTAACATAACATTATTTGCCGACAACAAAGGTACAGGCAAAAGGGTCAGACTCAGTAAATTTTATTGCTCTACCTTTCAAGTACTTGCTTTCTTCCTAAAAATTACATTAATTTAGTGATTATTATCTAGGAACAGTATCCTAGTTGACTAATCATGGCATGAAGATTTTCACTTTTTTTCTACGGATAAGCTGGTTTCTTTCTATTTCCTGTAAATTTTTTTTTTTTGTAGAGGTCAGGTTGTTTAGAAGGAACTTATTAAAGTGGATGTAAGTCTGTTCTGTGGACTCACTTCTCAAAAGCTTACTTCTTGCATCTTCAATCTGTTGAACAAAAGTATCCTCTGAAATAGTTTTTTCTGATTAGTTTCTTTGAAGCAGATTGCCTTACAGCTATAAATGAATGCATGAAAAGCCAATACTTGTTTATGAACCTTGTATGTGCAAACTGGACATAAAGAAACCTTGAAAATATTAAGCAAATAATGCTGTAATAGCAACCTCAGAACAATGTCTGAAAACTTGATCCAAATGAAGAAATCAAACCTTGAAAATGTCAAGCAAATAATGCTGTAATAGCAACCTCAGAATAACGTCTGAAAACTTGATCCAAATGAAGAAACCAAATTCTCGAGGATTTGAAATGATTGAAGCTAAAGTAAATAGATGACACTTTTTCCAATGGATGATAATGATTGGAATAGTTCCACATTGAAAAGGTAAGGACAGGGACTTATGATTATATATAGATGGATTCCTTCATTCATTGTCAATTGATTTTGAATTAGATGCCTATATTTCTAACATAATATTAAAGCTAAAAGTAGTCCAAACAGGCCCAAGTCCACAGACATCCACCCATATTTAAAAGAAACACCTGTTGGATTTAAAATAGGTTATAAGTGAGGAAGAGTGTTGGAATAGTTCCACATTGAAAAAGTGAGGACTAAGACTTGTGGTTATATATAGATGGACCTCTCCACTTATTGTCAATTGATTTTGAGTTGGATATCCATATTTCTAACAGTAATGTTGAAGTTATTCATGTGATTTAGAGTTGTTGTAGGAGAAAGACAAAAGCAGAAAGACAAAAATGTTTCTGTAATTATTCTTTGAGAGACGAAATATGAAAAAGACTTTAATTCATCATGATTATGGTATTTGTAAGAATAAATGGATCTTTATATACTTATTTGTGTCATCCATTTATTAAGTTATTTGTGGATTAGGTTTATGTTTTCCTATATATTGAAGATTATAATCCTTTGTTATCATGAATAATATAATATTCTGTTTTCATCTTAACATGGTATCAGAGCTTAAGATTTAAAGAGAGAGAGAGAGCAATAGTAGTCACTGCCGCTGAGGTTGGACTATCGTCATGGTACCATCGTTGGTAACGGTGGACTCACGGAAAAACCTATTCTTTCTCGTTCTCTTCCTACATCTCTTCTCATGTCTGCCAGTGCTTGTTGTTGCTCCTTTTCCCACGTCTAATGGTGTTGCCACCACTCCAAAAAGGATCACGTCTTGGAAGCAGGAATATGAAGAAAGAATAATAAGGAGAAGGTTGGAGTCCTCTACCTCAATCGACCCCAATATCTAAGGTTTTCTTTCGTGAGAGATAGCATATTCCTTCCTCTAACTAAATTTTTAGGGTTTTACACTACTTGAGCAAGACCTAAATGCCACCCCAGGCGCTGGTCATTATCGCCTGACCCGAGGCAAGTGCGATCCAACGGCTCTTGTTAGCACTGGAGATGGGGAGCCTGTCAGAGGAGACCTTCGATCAGCAAAGTGAGAGGTGCAAGAGCTACAACCCCAGAATAGATGTCAGTAAGTCGGAGTCATCCAATGAGTTTTTGTGTCGTCGGTGTGGACAGTGGAGGTGGAGTAGTGTCCGGGTCGATGAGCTTGTCTCCATTCCTGTTGGTTATGGGGACGCTGAGGTTTCCTTTAGTGGTGGAGCTATTGCTAGAGATTGTGTGGGTATGGAGGTGATGTGGACAAGAAGACGAAGAAGAGAAAAAAAAGAGAAGAAAGGGAAAATTAGGGTTTAATGGAGATTTTACAGAATAGTCCTAAGTTCTTTTGGAATTATAAATTTACTAAAAAGACCTTGAAGTTTTAAATTTGTAGGAAACTTTCTTAATTTGTTACTACTACAACGTGCTACTGCCTTATGGTCGATGTGATTGATTACTGTTGTTGTCTACCGCTACACGTGGATACATGTTATCCACATTTCTCTTATGCCTTTGAATCGTGATGGTGTGTTAGGAAGGTTAATTGTGTCGATTTGTTGTCATTTGTCTACAAATTAGGTTTATTTGTGCGTGGTCCTGTGCTGTCTACGTTTCTCTTGTGCTTTTAGATTGTAATGGTGTGTTCAGAAGGTTGATTGTGTCGATTTATTGTCATTTGTCTACAAATCTGGTTTAGTCTGTTGTTGCTGTTGCTACTACTATTACTATTACTACTACTTTTATTCCTTTTTAAGTTATGTAGTTTTGTTTAATAACACAAAGAATTATTAACTAATAAGTTGTGTATGTTAGATGCTCCAGCTTGAGAAGGAGTATTAGAATAAATGAATCCTTATAATGATTTTTGTGCTATCCATTTATTAAATTACTTGTGGGTTAAATATATGTTCTTCTATATATAGGAGATTATAATCTTTTGTTATCGTGAATAATATAGTATTCTCTTCGCATTTTAATAGTGTCACATGGAAGGAAAAGAGGGAAAATGGAGGGAGGTAGAAGATAATATTGGAATGACGGATAGGAGAGGAATGAAAAGGAAAAGGTGTCAATGAAACAATTGGGCAATGCAAGAGGGATTGATATTGTCAAAGCCTATGTTTCAACGAAATCAAGAAGTTGAGAACTCAAGGGTACTTGCTACTCAAATATTGAAGTGAAGTTCTATTATATTCGAGAAGTTTATGAGCCTTGAACTCTAGATCCCTTCAAGCTACTTCTCTAAGAATCAAGCCCACTCCATATTAAGGTCTGTAGGAGATATTGTTATTAGGATCTTATTAGTTATGTAGGCAAATGGATATTTATGTAATTAGTTGGACCTATATATGTCTAATACCTTTTCATTAGTGAATGTAATACCCTAATTTCACTTGTATTAAAGCAATGTCAAGAAACCCTAGTCGCCACTCTCCCACCCACCACCGCTGTCATTGTAATACTGTAGTGTTGTTGGAGTCACTGTAATGTTGTTGGAGTTATTGTAGTAATCCGTTGGAGTTACTGTAGTGGCTCGTTGGAGTTACTGTAGTAGCCTGCTGGAGTTACTGTAGCATCATCGAAGTTATTGTAGCGTCTAACAACCTCTTCTCTTCTCTCCTCTTCAACCCGTCAACTATCAATCTTGTTTTAAGGCTACTGATCGTTTTATGCAAACTCAGTGGTTCCTGTGTCATGTTCTAGGTTGTTATTGCTGTTTGTGATCTGTCGAAGGTCCTAGAGTTGTGTGTGTGTCCTAGGTGTACCTTTATTTCCACTATATATGCCTGGACATATGCTGTCCAGTGTTTTTCAGATCTGTTGTTGCTATTTTTTGTGTCGATTAGACCAATTTGTCGCTGATTTGCACTCTTTGTTGAAGATATGGCATCCTCCTCGACATCTTGTGAGTTGTTTGTAAAGAATCTTAATAGTACATTTGTAAAATTGAATGGCAACAACAATTTCTTATGGTTTCAAGCTTTTGAGACTTTCATTGGTATTCATCGCAAGATCCGACACCATACACATGACCTCCTACATGTCAAGGATGTCGTGTATGAAGATTAGTTTGTTAATGATTGTGTCGGTATTACAGGAAAATGTTTCTCGAGGTGTCATTATGCTTAAACGGGCAAAGAAGATTTGGGACACATTGAAGAGTACATATGGTCATGAGAAACATATATCTGAGATCTGTGAGATATATGAGTAGTTGAGATTTTCACTCAAATTCGTGGTAAAATACTGAGAACTAATAGTATTAGAACATATAGTTTGGTGCTTTCCTTAACACTCACATGTTCTACGGTATGACAGATCTATTTACCATGGTATACTCATGGACATAGGCACAGTTGTGATCATTCTAAAAGGGAGGACGTAGGGACCATCGATGTGACCATTGTGGACAGAATAATCACACCTTAAATAAGTGTTGGGATAAGTTTGGCGGACTTCAGTAGACTCAACATGTTTCCAATGAATCATCTTCTGTTGATTAGTCTCAAAAGCAATACTTTCCTCCTACTCGGGATCATATCTTAGTTGATTATGAGAAGTTCCATGCAAGTCTAAAACACATTATCGACGATCCTCCCTCTCCAAAGGACCCTACTTATGAAAATTGGCTTGTTATAGATTATAGGCTTACCTCTTGGTTGATTAATAGTATGAATCAAGCATTGCTTTTGATGTGATATTTTTTCCTCCTACTAAAAAGATCTAGGATACCTTGAAGGAAATGTATGGTCATGCGAAGAATATTTCTAGAATTTTTAATCTATATGAGAAATTCTTCTCCTTACAACAGAGAAATCAAACTATTCAGGAGTATTATACTTGTCTTCGTGCTCTTATGGACGAGTTGGACGTCTATCAGTGCATTGTTACTCATGCGAAAACCCTCCAAGAGTATCAGAATGGTTTAGTGGTGGTCAAGTTCTTTTCTAGACTACGTCTTGATGTTGTGGCTCAGATTCGCGGTCATATTCTTGGTGTAGATATTTCTTCCTCCTTCTCATCTACATTTGCTTGGGTTTATGTGTTTGCACTAGTTCTTCGTATGCTCCCTTGGATCAGTCTATTATAGTAACATTTGCTTGTGGTTATGGTTGGGGGAGAGGCTGCAATTCATGGGGAGGACGTGGTACTTGGAAGTGCAACCATTGTGGCTGCATCAATCATATGTATGATTAATGTTGGGATAAATTTGGCAAGTCAGAATGGACTCAAAATTTGACTATAGATATTGCAGTAGGTGAGTTTAATATTATTACAGATTATGCTATTGTTTTAGTCTCACAGGTCGAGTATGAGAAGTTCCTCCAGTACCAAGTTGCTTAGTCTATTGTTACTACCTCATATGTTGCCACGTTAGGTATTAATGCTCACCTAGCCTCTAAGTACAGTTCTTGAGTTATAAACTTTATAGTATCCACTCACATGTTAGGTATCTATGACGTTTTCACTTTCCTCAAATAATTATCAATTATTTCCTCTGTGTTTATTGTCGATGGTAGGTTATGTCAAGTTGCTCGTGAAGGGGTCGTTCATGCCTCTTCAACCTTTCAACTTGACAAAGTCCTTTATGTTCCAAACTTTATTGTAAACTTGCTTGTTTTTTATTAGTACCAGTAGCAAAGCCTTATTCCATTATGTAACATTTTTTTTTCTGTATCATTGTACTTTTTAAGGCTTGAAGATAGAGAAGAGGATTGATTTAAGCTGTGAATGTGGTTGTGGCTTTTACATTCTGGTGCATGACGAGATTCTCAAGGGACTTTTGTTTTCCATTTCTTTGCAGGAGTCCTCTCTTCTATGGTATTATCAGTTAGGTCATCTATCTCTTCGAAAACTTTAATAAGTTATGTTGTGATTGTTTGTTGGCTCTTTTGAGTGTGAGTTGTGTCAACTAGGTTAGTATTATCGTGTTGCCTATCTTCATCTCTCCAGTTTTGTTAATGAGTGTTCTTTTGAGCTAATTCACTTTGCTATTTGGGATCTAGCTTGTGTCCCATCTGTGTGAGGTTTTAAGTATTCTATAGTGTTTGTCGATTATTACTCTTGTGTGTCTTAGGTGTATTTGTTAAAAAATATGACTCATGTACATGAAGTAATTAAAAAGTTTTTCAGTGAAATAAAAACTTAGTTTTTAGTCTCTTCAAAACTTTTTCATACTAATAATACTCTTGAATTTGTTCACAGTAACATTACTGAATTTTGTTCTTTCTTGAAGATTCTTCATCGAACAATGTGTCCTCGTACGTTTCAGCAAAATGATGTGGTTGAAAAAAAACATTATCACATTCTTGATGTCACTTGTACTATTATATTTAAAATGTCAGTTCAGAAGTATCTTTTGCTTGATGTTGTTCTCACTACGTCTCATCTTATTAATAAGATATCTTTTTACATTTTGTTTAGTGATATTCCTTGGCGTTGGTTATGTCCTGATGATATCTTATTTCATCTTACTCCTCATGTCTATGATTGTGTTTGTTATATTCATGATTTCTCATTAGGACTTGATAAGTTATCTCTTTGCTCCATTAAGTGTATGTTTGTGGGATATTCTAAGACTTAGAAGGGATATCATTGTTACAATCCTGTGACTCGACGGTATTTTGTGTCAATTAATATTACCTTTTCTTAGTCTTCACCATTTTTTTCTTGCTCCTCTTATAGATCCATTTGTCACTACCCTCTTGCTTTACTAGTAGATAATGTTAGAACTATTGGTATTGTCTTTACTCCTGCTACTACTATTATTGTTGATCGTTTCTTATAGGTTTACACTCATTGTCACAAGAAGGTTAGATCAACAATATTGCTTGCATCTTACTCATGTTCATCAGACGATCCTTCCTTCACTGATCTTGACCTACTTATTGTCTTTTGTTGTGATAAGTCATCCTGTACTGTACATCTAATTTCTCATTTTGTTTATTATGATTGGTTTAACCCTTTCTTTCGTCAATTTGTCCTTTTCATTTCTTCTAAGTCTATTCTTAGAAACTACAAAGAGGATATTCTTCTTCCATAATAGAGCATTACTATGGATGAAGAAATGCAGTACTCATATCTTGTGGTACATAGACTTTAATTCCTTGACCTGTTGATAGTTCAATTGTTGGTTGTAGACATGGAATCCGGGCCGGCCTGGCCAGGCCCTGTCCAAAAAACAAGAGGCCCGACCGGGCCTAGACTAGGCTGGGTCGGCTCGCAGGCTGGCCAAGCTGGGCCTCTATTGGGAAGTCATGGCTCGTTGGTGGGTTGGGTCGGTACATTGGGCTCAAATTTTATTTTTAAAATTATTTTTCAATTAATAAAAAATATTTTAAATACATAAAAATAAGAAAAAATATAAAAGATATTTACGTCATTTTTTTTACATTTCTTATTTTTACATTTTTACATCAATATTTATTCATTTGTGGAGTCTATTCAGCTTGTTGAAGTTGATGCAGCATCATCGTCTTCTTCTGATTTAGAATTCAAGCTCAATCCCTGAATATGGTCAATCGCATCATATCAATCTTTTAAGCAGACGGAGGTTACTACAGACTTCTCTGATAATCCCTATCTTTTATCATGTAATACTCTTTTTCCTGCTGAAAATACAGATTTCGACGTCACAGTTGACGTTGGAATCATTAGTAAATCTTTTGTCATTTTCCTACTATAGGAAACCTAATAACTGTAGCAGACCACCACTTAATATATTTAAGTTATTTATTTCTAAATCATTAAAAGTAATTGGGGATTTTAAATAATTATTTAATTCATTATTTATACTTGATTTTATATATTTTTCCTTCTTTTTATTTAATCTACTACATAAAGAACTACTACTACTTGTTTGTGTTCCTAAAAAACTAGATGCTTGACCACTAGATGTTTCACCATAATTTCTAACATATTTTTCAAATAAATTATATAAAGTTATATTTATTTTATCATTAAATGAATCTATATACTCATTTTTATTCATATTACTAAAAATATCATCTATAAGTATCATACAATTAACTAATTTATGTTTAAGGTCCATAATTAAAGCTAAACATACTCACATTGGAGGCTTACTCCAATAATTATTATATTTAGTTTTCATTAATTTAATAATATCTACAAAAGCTAAAATATTCTTATATTGTCGAAAAACATTTGTAATATTAAATAAATTAATTAAAACTAGAGAACTTGTTGGATAATATTGACCAGATAATTGTTTAGTTGCATTATAAAATGGTTCTAAAAAATTATAAATTATATTAGAATTTTGCCAATATCCGTCATTTAAAAATTAATTAGATTTTGCATTATAAAATCCTGTAATTATATGATTATAAGATATGCATGAACTTAACATATCATAAGTTGAATTCCATCTATGTTGAACATCTAACTTAAATTTTCTAAGTTTTAAACCATTTTGTGCACATACATATCTAAATTTTTGATATTTTTTAGCTGATGTTTGAATAAATAAAATAGCTTTTCTAATATTTTCTATATAAGGTTTAATACATTTTATACCATCTTGTACAATTAAATTTAAGATGTGACAACAACACCTACAGTGAAATAATTCACCATTTAATATTGGTTTTATATTTCTTCTTAATAATTTTATTGCAGCATTATTATTAGATACATCATCAAATGATATTGTATTTATTTTAAAAAATATATTATATTCTTTAGTAATATCTTCTATCATATTTGATATAGCTTTATCAATATGTGAATGATCAAAAACTTTAAAAGCAATTAATTTTTTTTGTAAATTCCATTCTATGTCTATCAATGTGCGGTTAGACATAAATATAGAAAATTATTTGGACCAGTCCAAACATCACATGTTAATGATATTTTAGATAATAAACTAAAAAATATTCTAATTAAATCTTTTTTATCTTTTTTAAATGTTTTATAAATTGTATTTCTTGTTGTATTTCTAGAAAAACATTTAAATTGTGGATTTAAATAATTTTGCATACATAATTTAAAATTTTTATTTTCAGAAAAAGAAAATGGTTACTCGTCTTTTACTATAAATTTAATTATTCCTTCCTTAATTTCTTTTGTATTATATTTTCAATTAATTATACCACTAGATCCTACTTGTAATTTCGATTATTTTAAATCTGTGTTGTCATCTTTATTATGTTTGAGTATACATTTTTGTAAATGTTTAGATATATGACCTACATCCCCTCTTTTAGGACGTGTATGTGGTATTACAATAATTATAGTAACACCTACTTTGATCTACAGGGTTTATTGTAACATACTCCTAAACCCAAGAACTTTGTTTCTTATGTTTTTTAGTGGCTGTAGACTGTGTAGTCTGTGTTGAGGTAGATTGAGGTTGATCTGACTCCATACTAGGGATATAGTCATGGCTACCAACATTACCAAATTTTTTCATTTTAATATAAAATAAAAAAATCATTAACCCACAAAAAACAAAATCCAAAAATGGAGGGATTAAAAGTAAAGAATTTGAAGGGATTAAAAGTAGATAAATTTTGATGTTGCTGGCTCAAGCTGGAGTAGCGTGAAGATTGGAGAGTAGCAGATCGGACGAAATCTAAAGCCAAATAGCAAAATCCTCAATTGAAAATCCTCATTTGAAAGTTGGAAGAAAGTTGGAGAAAGTTGTAGTGGAGAAGAGAAAAGAAGATTGAGTTGTGAAGAAAAATGAATGGAGTTGGGGGTTTTTATAGGTTAAAATGTAAGATATTTCATTTTTAAAAAAATCCTAAAGTCTTAAATGACCGTTGCAATATGTAACGGTCCATTTTTTTTTTTTATGGTCGGGTTGGGCCCTACCTAGCCCTACTGTGTTATTATTATTATTTTTTTCAAGGGCCTGGCCCTATTCTTATTGTTTTTTTTTAAAAGGACCGGGCGGAAGGCCCAGCCTTGTTCTTATATATATATATATTTTTTAAAAGGGCCAGGCGGGAGGTTTGGCCCTGTTCTTACTTATTATTATTATTTTTTAAAAGGGTTGGGCTGGAGACGCGACCTTGTTCTTGTTTATTATTATTATTTTTAAAAGGGTTGGGTTAGAGGTCTAGCCCTGTGATCTATTTATTTGTTTTTTTTAAATTTTCCCGGTCAATCCGACCTGGCCCGGTTTTTTTTTTTTTTTTAAATTTTCCAGGTCAATCTGGCCCAACCCGGCCTAGGCTACTTCACAAGCCAAAATGGGCCTATTATATGAGCCTTCGCGGGCCTGACACCTAGGCCAAGCACAACCCACGACCCACGACAGGCCTAGCCCTGTCCGGCCCATTGCTGGGATTAACGGGCCTAGGCTGTGTCGGACTCGGACTGGGTTGGGCGGCCTAAGGTCGGTCCGGCTCGATTTCCATTTCTAGTTGGTTGTAGATTTACATGATCAAATATAATCCAAATGGATCCGTGGATAGATACAATGCACGCTTGGTTGCTCCTAGGTTTATTCAGACCTTTGATGTGGACTATGCTAAGACATTTTTTTCCTATAGCCAAAATGAGTTCCATTTGTGTTGTGTTGTCCATCGCCATCAATAAATCATGAGATCTTCATTAGTTAGACGTAAAAAAAGCCTTTCTTTATGATGATCTATATGAAATAAATCATATGGAGTAACCGTCAGGATATGTTGCTTAGGAATAGAATTAAATTTGTCATTTTAGAAAAGTTATCTATGGTCTCAAATAAAGTCCAAGAACATGATTTGAAAAATTCAACAATATTATTGTAAAAATAGGGTTTAAGAGGTCTATTATTGACCATTTTGTCTTTATCAGAACATGTATTAGTGGTAATCTTACTCTAGTTGTATATATTGATGATATTCTTTTGATTAGGAGTGACACAGCAGGGATTGTAGAAACGAAGGTGTATTTGAGAAACTATTGTTTACAAATGATATTGGTCATCCTAGGTATTTCTTTAGGATAGATTTTTCTTATGGCAAAAATAAAATAGTGTTGTCATGTTGGACATATGTTTTTAAGTTTCTTCAAGAAACTGGATTATTGTGACGCATGTTAGAGTCAACTCCTGTTGATTAAACTCGAGATTTTTAGGATAGTTCTGTAGAACTTTTAGATGATATTGAATAACACAGAAGATTGATTAGAAAGTTGATCTATCTTACAGTTATGTTTTCTATTATCTCATATACTATAGAATTACTTAGTGAGTTCATACATGAACCTCAAATGGTTCATTGAAGAGGTGTCTTACACGTATTAGGCTACATCAAAGGAACACTAGGAAAGGAACTGATATACAAAAAAACATGGGCATCTATAGGTTCCATTTATGCAAGTGACAAAGATGATAAGAAGTCTACATTTGATTATTGTATCTATGTGGAAGAAAACTTAGTTACCTAGAAAAGTAAAAGACAGAATGTGATTTCTAGGTCCAATGTAGAGGCAAAGCATAGATCTATGGTACAAACTGCTTATGAGGTGATCTGACTTAGTTCATTGTTAATAGAACTTAAGTTTACAGTCTAGTCTCTTATGTCAGTGTATTATGACAATTGCGCCACAATATTCATTATTAATAGTCTCACATTCCATGAAAGTACAAAATATATTGAAATTGACTGTCACTATATACGAGACTTAGTGACAAAAGGAATAATTTGTACTCGTTATACACTATCATCTGATCAACTGTCTGACATCTTCACGAAAGGTCCAGTAATAAGTATTTTCAAGTCTCTTTGTAATTAGCTGATTTTGTCAGATATATATGCTCTAACTTGATGGAGAGTATTAGAAGTGTTATTTAGGTTTGTTGATACGGTAAAAATAATGTGTCTTATTGCTATCAAAGAAAAAAGAGTACATATATGTAGGATAAGTAGGGAGACCTATATGGTAAATGGATATCCATTTACCATATAACCTATATCTAAGGAGTATGAGGATATAAGATAAACTAGAACTCTAACACTTCCCCTTAAGCTAGAGCATATACATCAAAAAGACCCAACTTGGTACAAAGAGACTTAATGTAACATCTGTGCTTGGATTTTTCCATTTATTTTTTAAACCATGGAATTTCTTGTGATTATTTGTGCATGGTTTATTAATGGTAAATCCAGTTGTGTGTTGGTTGTGGTTGCTTCTCTGTGTTCTGTGCCTTGTTTTCTCCCCTGTG
>JAMKQA010036963.1:0-30473 GCA_024699735.1 Posidonia australis | reverse complement strand
CGTCACTAGCTACACATGGAAGTTTTAGTTCGTCGACTGTATTTGCTATGCTCATGTAGAATTTTTAAATTCTTGTCTTCCCAACTAGCACTGTACCTCTGAAGTCATGATGATGCTATTGGATTTATGTTTGTATTCCAATAATTATTAACTTAACCTTTTCCTTAACACTGTTTTCAATTTCCAATTCATCTACTTGATCAAAATATTCTTCTAACTGTTGATTTAGACAAACTAGCTTTTCTAGCTTAACACTGTTGTATTCCAATTCATCTACACCTGGTACTCTCATTCCCAAGTCTAGTCAATACAGTCTCAAGTGGAAGTAACCTTGTAATGCCTTGAACTCAGGTATGTTCCCAAATCATAGTATCATAAGCAATTACAATAACTACAACATAAATCTAATAACTGTAACTAACTAACGCTCATCTCTAGGAATAATGTACGACTAGTGGCTCCTACTCAGACATTGGAAAAGGACTACACCACCTCCTACATCTAGAAACCAAACAAAACATGCGTGAGTGACATCCAAGTAACCCAGTATGCGTCCCACACAGAAACCACGACAAAACAACGAAGAAACACAAGCTAGATTATTACAAAATGAGGTTTTCAAAAATCTATTTCAAAGCATCATTTCTTTTTAAAACATTTGGAATCTCTATCCAAAACCATATATTTTTTCAAAAGCTCATATTTTCATTTTCAATTTATACATCTTTAAAACCTTTTTATGCATTTCGAGAAATCCACATTCTTTACTAGATTCAGCCTAAAACACAAGGCCTCACAGGATTCAAAACAAAACCATATATATTAGCTAGCAACGAGTTAAATATGTTCCTCAATTGTTGCTAGAATTTGAAGACAAGGTACAAGTTTAATTCTAGTTAAACCATACATTTTATTTCAACTTTTCTTATTGGCGTTACCTTAATTAGAGGTAACCAAACATACAAATAGTAGGTGCGGACACCATTTTCCCTACCTTCCTACACTATCACGGTGAAGTTTCCCGTGAGGGAGGACACCGTGCCAGCCAACAGGCCTCAAGTACATTTCATATGCACAAGGATACGTCTTTTTACGATCCTAGGTTAATGCACCTAGACTTAGCTTACACTGTCTCAGCTCGATAGCTACGATCGTATCTAACAATTGATATCTTATCAATTAGCCGACATCAGCCTCTCGTGGTCCCACACTAGCAACCACGATCCTATATGACAATTGGTTTCATTAAAGTCTCATACTCTTACCACATTGTCGACACCAACTCCTTGTGGCTCCAGAACATAATATCTTTTACCTTTCAAACTCATAGGTTATCTTTTCAAAATCATTACTGTAACGACCCCCAAGTCGCTACCACAAAAGCTAGCTACAAATTTTCATTTTATTATTTGATTTATCTTTATTATTGACCAACAATTACACTAATGATGTAACTAAGGCTAAGTACTCTCAACTAGAAATAAAACTAATAAACACAGAAAGAAACTAAACTAACACTCACCTAGATCCCTGATGCGTGGTGGCGTGACTCCTCCTATATGCACTAGCAACCAACAACTACTATCCTGCACCTACCAAAAACACACAAAACAAAACACACATGAGTGACCACTCAACGGTCACCCAACACACACCCCCCTATGACTCGGCAACCTAAGCTGACGGCAACCAAGCACAGGCATCACACCTAGATGACGACCAAAAAAAGGGCAATCTACTGACGCCCAGCACACAAGCACTGACATCCCTCTTGAATGCCGTAACACCAAACCAGGCAGTCTACCACTTCCCAGCAGGCCAAAAAATCACAAAACCATGCCTTTAAAACCATTCTTTTCTTTTCCTTTGCAAAGCCATGTGCGTGCACTTTTAAAACCTTTTATGCATGCTCGAGAAAGCTACTCTCGCCATCTCAAGCCGAAAACAACACCAAAAGTACAACTATAGAGACTCTGCTCTATACAACATGGTCCCCTCTAGACCCAAACACACACCAAGCCACGGAGTCTCTACTCCCAAAACAATGGAGCCACTACTCCCAAATACTGCGCCTCAATAGGCACCAAAACCATGACCTCCTCTAGGCCCAGAGCCTGATTTCCCAAACTAGGACTCTGCACAAACACAAACACAAACACAAGCACAAACAGTGTGTTGAACTGCCTAGAGCCAAGCAGACAACACTGGCCACAAGCAATCCACTAAGGAGCAACCACAATGTCTGCACTGCCACGATGAAGCTACCCTGTGTAGGAACGATTACCGTCCCACGATTCTTCCACCTGGGGAACCCACAACAAAGGCAACCCCTCATTGGGAAGGCAGTCCTATCTCTCAGGATGCTACTAGCTACAGGGCGCATGTCCCACCTGCATTGGCCACCACAGGGTACGCCTCCTCACGGCGCCCTCCACACGGTACTCAGGAAGGAGTCTCATACCTCCACACCCGACAACACCCGAGCCTCAATGCTCACAACGACAGTAGGAGTGTCATACCTCCCCGTCATGCCACGAAACACCTCAACCGACAGACCACAACCCTAGTCTCGAAATGACAGTCAAGGAGTATCATACCTCCAAGATCTGACGAATCTCAGCCTTAGGTATCTCGGCCCCCAACGCAAACAACAAAGCATCGGAAAACTCTTTCCAAAACCATTTTTAAATCTATACATTTCTCTTTTCAAAACTCTCTTTTTGAAAAATCTTTTCAAAAACCATTAAATATCCTTTAAAACTCAAGCAACATTGTGCCTAACAGCGGCACAGAAACCAAAGGCTAAGAAACTACAAACAAAACACAACCACGACAGTTCTCCTGTCAGGCCTAGGCGAAAAAACCTTGGGAGCGTCTGGGTTCACGAGCACTACGCTCAATCCACGACCACAACCCAAGAAAACACCAACAAAGCATTCTCTGAGTATCAAAACCACCTAGAAGACAACACAGCAACGCAAACACAACTAGAACTCCATGCTTTGGCACCAAGTGTAAGACACCTACTGGTTCGTGTCCCTTGGGAGCATAGCCAGATCGGCTCAAACACTTGGAACAGTGCCACTGAATACTCCATTCAGTGCACTGCACACAAAACCACACAAACCCTAGACCTAGGGACACTATCATTATCCCTAAAGTCCAGTCTAAACCATCTAGGGAAAGAATCTATTATTTCTAAATCATTTCATCTTTTATTCTACCCATACCCTAGGTGGAATCTTGTTAATTCATTTTAGGCAAACCCTAGACCATTCTAATGATTATCCTAATCATTTATGCCATTATAGCCTTGGAAAAACACCCTAGAAGCCCTGGCCGACCCACGCGTCTGGGCCGCGCAACTGGCCCGTGCCCCAAGAAATTCCGTCTAAATGCCAACAAAGCCTGGACCAGGGGCCAGAACTGCTACCAAACCCGTGCATGAGGCCCGCACAATCGGCCCGCTCCCCTAGATTTCTATCAGAATTCAGACATCTGGAAACAGCGGACCAAAATTCATCCAAAGTGGGAGCTCCAATCGGTCCCCTCAAACAAATACCAAAAATTTCATATAAAACATATGGGGTAGACCCTCGAGTCTACTCCAAAACCCAATAAACAAAATTGAAATCCATTCACCACACAAGGAGATATGAATTTCCTAGCACAGAGAGGTCAAAAAGACCCCAAACCAACAACCACCATAAAAGGCTATAAATGCCACAATAAATCTCCAAAAATTCGTAAACACATTCCTAGCATCCACACTATCATGCCCCTAAACATCAAACTGGAACTTAAAAGGAAGGCTAAGAGGTGCGTACCTCCACCGAAGATGTGTCGGCGACGAACGACGAAACGATGGTGCACGCCGGCGAGATGTGGTGCCTTCTCCAAGCCACAAGAAGCTCCTCTCCTCCTCCTCCCTACGATAGCGGTGAGGCGACGGCAGGCTGGACGGAGGTAGTGGCACAACAGCAGCAGCCCTCCTTTCTCAGCCCTCTCTCGAGCATCTCTCTCCCTCTCTCTTTCTCTCTCTAAAAACTCTCCCTCATCTCTTGCCCCTCTCGGCTCTCCCCCTCTTGGCTCTCCCCCTCTCGTCTCCCTCTGATCTCCCTCCCCCCTCATCTCTCTAGCGTAACGGAGAAGAAGATGGAGGAAGGGAGAAGAAGAAGAGGAAGAGACACGTGGGGGTGGGGCTCAGGGATGAGAAGGAAAGAAAAGAAAGAAGGAAAGAAAAGAGAAAGAAGGGAAGGAAAGAAAGGAAGCCGCATGCACAAAACCAGACCACGTGACCTTCCATGTCCACGTGACTGGTGCCACCAGGGACCTGCCAGCAAACTCCACAGCCTAGGAGAAACCACAAAACTCCTATGAGGGCTAGTGCAGCACCCGAACCACACCACGCCAAAAAACCAAAAACCCACAATCAAAGCGTTAGACACCACTGAGAACATGTCCCACATTAGGCACTGGGACTCCCAAAGCCTAACATGCCTGAATTTCACCTTAATTATCTGGCCAAGGCACCACTTCTAAAACCTGGGTTGTTACAATTACTCATTCTCTTTCCATAGCAGGAAGTCACTTCCATGCAACTCTGACCTTTTCTTTAGGTCCTAGGCTTAAAACCATATAAAATCTTGCATTCATATTCATTATTGGATCTTATGCCTAAAAATCACATTAAACCAAACACGCATTCCTTTTCTTTTCATTTTTGGGGCCTCAAGCCCAAAACCATGTTCAATTTTATTTATTTGAATTTCATATTCCTCCATGTTATCTACATGTGGAACACTTCATTAATTCATGTCTATTATCCATTCAAAACCATTTATTTCCATTTTTCATAATCATTCATTCATATGAGCCAGGGGTCTGGTTCGACAGGCCAAACCTGATCAGCATACCGAATTGGACATCAGACACCCAAAACGGTCAACTGAACTTGGGATTCAGTCATTCGAAAATCCCTATTTTGGTCGACCAAAATCTCTTGAAATGGAAGATCAGACATTTTCGATCTAAAGAATTAGGGTCTCTGGTCGAAACCTGACAGCAAGAAGGTATGCCGAACCCAATTCAGCATATCGAAATGCCCAATCCCAGAATACATCCCCTGAGTCCTAACCATGTATTCATTAGAATTGAGACCTTTGACAGACCCATCAAACACACATCAAAAATCATACATTAAACTTGGGGGTGTAGACCTTTGAGTGTACTTCAAAACCCCTCAAACCATTTACAAATCCATTAAGCATGCTGTTCTAAATAAAATCATAAAGGCATGAAACTCATTCATAACATTGTAGCATACATACCAGTTTCTACCATGAACTCATGAAAATCATACAACCTAGCATGATCTCTACACATTTAAGTCATTCACATTATTTCCATCATTCCTACTATTTTTCCATGATTTATCAGACATTTTACATCATTTTCATGCATTTAACCCATTTTCCCCAAATTGAAGGAAAAAAAGGAAGGAAGGGGTCACGTACTTGGATTGGTACTTTAGCGACCTCTACCACCACGCAATGCTCCTTTGATAAGCCTTTGGCAGTCCCTAGCCACTGGTGGTCGCGCTATCGAAGTTCCTCTCCTCCTAGGCACCAACTCCACCTCTATCTCTCTCTCTGGTTGGCTCATGCCTTCGACACCATCCTTCCAGTCCTTCTTAATCTCCTCCGCCCTAGCCGCTTCCGCAAATCTCGTCGACCACTGCCCCACCATACAAGTGACGGAGAGGATGGGTTGTCACCAGCAATTTGTGGAGGCACGGGTCATCAGGAAGAAAGAAAAGGGAAGGGGAAGAGGACGAGCACAGGGTCCAAGGAGCACTGTGCTCAAGTTGACCAAGGTCCAACCCAGGTCCCACCCGTATGGCAAAACACTAGAAACACAATCAAGGACCAACATTCAGCCACACATAACAAGTGAGACACACAACAATACCAGAATATCAAATTATCTATTAATAAATCATTTTCAAATATTACAATTAATTACGTGGTTTACATTAACTTGATAATTAGACCCCAGATGTTACATCCTACCACCTTACAAGAATTTCATCCTCGAAATTCAACTCTAATAAAAGAGGAAGGGGTACTATCTCTAGATGTCCATCATGATTAAACTGGCCTGAAAATTCCTATCTCCGAGTTGAACATCAATTGGTCTCAAATATCTCTACTCTAGACTGTGTTCTCCTAATGGAGTGATTTCATCCAGGTGGAATGCCAACCTAGCTGGCTTAGTCCTAATCTCAGCAGTAAATGACTCAAAGATGAAAGAAAATAAACTCCTAGAGTCGAATAGGACTCAGGCCATCCGGTCATCCATAAGAAAAGATCCTAACATCAACACATCATAACCATAATCATAATCATAATCATAGTCATAACCAAATATAGTGTCGATTACATATAGGATCCATTATTACAAGACATGATTTAACTCATACGACCATACTAATTCTCATCTTCTACAACATCTCCTGATGGACCAGTATCTGGGGCAGTAATAGATAACACTCTCCCCTTTGTAGGCAGACGAGGTGCATCTCTCGCTGGCTTCGGCAGATTGGGACAGTCCTTCTGATAGTATCTGGACTTCCCATAATTGTAGCACACTACATTGTCTAAACTTCTCTGCCTATGCCAACACTACACCCTATGTGCCCCTTCTTACCATAGACGTGGCAAGATCTTGCCTTCGGGCCGTTGCTTGATCCCACCTCGCTAAATCCAACACTTTCTTCTCTACCAGATGTAGATCGCTCCTTCCATTTCTTCCTAGAGCTACCAGAACTCCAAGAACTCGACGCTCCAGTGACCGAAGGTCAAGAGACGGAAGGTCGAGAGACAGATGGACGAGAGACAAACTTCCTCTCCTTATCCTTCTTAGGGTATTCCTCCTAGAACAACCTATGATCATCCTTATAACGGCTTGCAAGCTTAATGGCATCTACCAAGGTGTGGTATCAGAAGCCAATGACTTTGGATCTCAGTGTTGGATTAAGTCCTTTCACAAACTTCTTGACTCTGTTCTTCTCAAAAACCATAGCCTGAGAGAAATGCTCTAGTCGAAGGAAGGACGACTCATACTCGACCATAGTCAAGCTTCCCTATTTTAGGTTCTGAAATTCTCTATCCAGCTTGTCCCTCTCCTACTCAAGGAAGAACCTCTCATAGAACACCTCTCGGAACTCCTCTCAAGAGATCATCAGCAGGTCCACATTCAAAAACCTGGTGCAACGCATATCCCTGCACCACTAATCCACAGCGCCCTTGAGTTGAAATATTGCGATCGGGACACACTTCCCTATTAGACATTTGATCCCCTCTAAGATCTTCTCTACCTCTCGGAATCAAGCCTCACACTCCCATGGTGTATCACACCCATCTAGAGTCGACGTGCGTAGTTGGTCGAACTGCTTGACCTACGGGTCTCCTTTCGTCTCATCCTTGCTGCTACTATTGAAGGACTGGACGAAACCTCTCTTCATCTCGCTAAATTCTAGCCACATGCCCCTCCATGCACTGCCATCTCCCACCTTAGAGTCGGGCATTGGGGCCTTGCTGTGACTACAGCCTCGAGAAGACATCTTCCTGCAACCACAACAAAGGAAAACAACAACCAAAATCAGGTGCAAGACTCTCTACTGTACAGTTCCATGGAGCCACTAGATCGGACATCACCAAGCCAGTGCACTAGGTGTAACCTTAGCTCTGATACCACTCTATAGCACTCCGAACTCGGGTACACTACCAAAAGCATAGTATCACAAGCAATTACAATAATTACAGCATAAATCTAATAACTGTAACTAACTAAGGCTCACTTCTAGGAATAATGTGTGACTAGTGGCTTCTTCTTGGGTAACGAAACAGGACCACACCACCTCCAACACCTGGAAGTCAAACAAAACATGCGTGAGTAACATCCAAGTCACCCAGTACACGTCCTACATAGATATTACGACAAAACAGCAAGGAAACACAAGCCTAGACTATTACAAAATGTGGTTTTCAAAAATCTATTTCAAAACATCATTTCTTTTTAAAACATTTGGAATCTCTATCCAAAACCATGCCCTTTTTCAAAAGCTCATATTTTCATTTTCAAATTATGCATCTTTAAAACCTTTTTATGCATTTCGATAAATCCACATTCTCGACCAGATCCAACCTAAAATACAGGGCCTCATAGGACTCAAAACAAATTCATATACATTCGTTGGCAATTGGTTAAAACATAATCCTCATTTGTCACTAGAATCTGAAGACAGGGCACAAGTTTAATTCTAGCTAAAACCACACATTTTATTTCTACTTTTCTTATTAGTATTAGCTTGATTAGAGGTAACCAAGCGCACAAGCAGTAAGTGAGGACATCATTTCCCCTACCTCCCTACACTGTTGCGGTGAAGTTCCCTGTGCGGGAGGACACCACCCCTATTGACAGACTTCAATTACATTTCATATGCAAGGGGATACGTCTTTTCCTAACGTCCCGTCGGTGATCCAAACACCTAGGTTAATACACCCAGGCTCAACCTACATCATCTCAACTCAGAAACCACGGCCATATCTGACAATTGATATCTTATCAATTTGCCGACACCAAATCCTCGTGGTCCCACACTGGCAACTACGGTTGTATTTGACAATTAGTTTCATTGGAGTCTCATACTCCTGCCACATTGTTGGCACCAACCTGTCGTAGCTCTAGAACACATTATCTTCTACCTTTCAAACTCTTGGGTTATCTTTTCAAAATCATTACTTATTCTCTTTCCATTGCAAAAAGTCACTTTCATGCAACTTTGACCCGTTCTTTGGGTCTGAGGATCAAAACCAAATAAAACCATGCATTCATATTCATTATTTGATCTCATGCCTAAAAATCACAATAAACCAAACATGAATTCTTTTTCTTTTCATTTTTATGCCCTCAAGGCTAAAACCATGTTCAATTTCATTTATTTGAATTCCATATTCCTCCATGTTATCTACATGGGGAAGGCTTCATTAATACATGTCCATTATCCATTCAAAACCATTTATTTCCATTTTTCATAATCATTTATTCATATGGGCGAGGGGTCTAGTTCAACAGACCAAACTGGGCATTAGACACTCAGAATGGTCAACTGAACTTGGGATTCAGTCATCCAAAAATCCCTGTTTCGGTCAACTGATGTAACACCTGTAAAGCTCATTTTGTAACTATTTACATTTTTATGAATTTTATTCATGGATGGGTGTTACTATTTTCGAGACCCACTGTGTGGATTTGTACTTTTAGGCTTGGGCCTCGTGGGCTGGCTTCTATGGCGTGTCCTAGTGCATGGTTGGCACTGTGCATTGTGACACTGTGCGTGTAGGGCCCGGGTGTGGGTCTGTGTGGGGCCCACGTTCGTGGGCCCATTTGTTGTGGCTGGTGGTTGGGCAGAGTGGCCGGTGTGCTCGTGCAGGGTGCTGGTGGCTGAGACATGTAGGTGACCACGCTCCCAGCTACTGCGTGTGTAAACTTTATAAGCTGCCCGCACCGCACTCCTCCATTGTTCGTCGCCATCTTCTTCATCATCATCCTTCTTCTCCTCCTCCTCGAGCGCACACCTCTTCTTCCCTTCCTTTCCATTCCTCCTCACTCTTCTTCCTTCACCAACCCTTCCTTCCTCACCCGTCATCCCCATCATTTCCTCCCTTGCATCCCTTGTTTCGTGCGTCGACGGAGAGAAAGAGAGAGACTGCGAAAAGCGAAGGTGCTGTTGTGGCTCGTCGTCGGCGTGGTTGGAGTCCCAGAGGTCAAGGGAGCTTTTGTGGACGTTGTGGTCGCCGGTGTTCGCTAGAGTTGGCCAAAGGGTCGTCGGAGCTCATTTTAGTTACGTATCCCCAATCTAATGTGTAGAAATCATGTAAAATGGTAGAAATGCTTAGGATGCATGTAATCCAGGCTAAATTTAATGTTTTAGATTTTTTGAGAATTTATTGTGGTATTTATGGGTATTTATGGTAGTTGGTGTGTTTTGGGTCGTTTTGATGCTTATGCCTTCGCGATTTTGTATCTTGATGCATGGTAAATGGATTTCAGTTTTGTTTGTTGGGTTTTGGAGTAGACTCAAGGGTCTACACCTTATGTTTTACTCAAAAGTTTTGGTGTTTCTTTGGTGGGTCAGATTGGAGCTCCCACTTTAGGCAGCTTTTGGGTGCCCTACTGCAGGTCGTCTGAATTCTGACAGAAAACTAGGGGCACAGGCCGATTGTGTGGGCCAGATGCGTGGATTTGGCAGCTTCTCTGGCTCTCGCTCTAGGCTCTATTGGTGTTCAGACGAAAGTGCCAGGGGCACTAGCCAAATGCGTGCTCCACATGTGCAGGTTTGGCAGGGCATTTTTAGGGTATTTTAATGCAATGGCTTTCTGAATTGGTTTGTATTGTCCCAGCAAGATGGAATTGTGGGTCGTCAGTGGTGGTCTCCTGGGACACCTAATGTGCCATTTTGTCGAGAATTTGAAAGAATTTCCAAAGATATGAAAATAGTTTTGAAAATGATTTCAAAGAGATGAATTGGTAGGTTTGGAAAATGATTTTCCTTGTTTTCTATGTGTGGGCTGAGATAGTGTGGGACCGTGTCATCGGGACTAGGGAATGTGACGACTCCCTGGTTGAGGTCGGGGGCCAAGATACCTGAGGCTAAGGGGCGTCGAGTCTTGGATGTTTGTCACTCCTCGACTGTCGTATCGAGGTTAGGATTGTCGTCTACGGGTTAAGGTGTCTTATGGCATGATGTGGAAATATGATACTCCTACTGTCACTGTGAGCATTGAGGCTCGAGTGTTGTCAGGTGTAGAGGTACGACACTCCCTCCTGAGCACTGTGTGTGAAGGATGTCGTGAGGAGGCGGACCCTATGATGGCCAGTGCGGGTGGGACACGTGCCCATAGCTGGTAACGTTTTGAGAGACAGGACAGCCTTCCTAGGGAAGAGTTGGCTTTTTGAGGGTTCTCTAGAGAGGGAGAATCGCAAGACGGTGAACGCTCCTACACAGGGTAGACATCACCGTGGCAGTACAGAACGTTGTGGTCTCTCCTCTGCGGACTGTGTGTGGCTAGAGTTTGGGTTCCTAGAGTCGGGCATCTCGACTCATTGTGTGTGGTTTTGGCCATTGAGGGCCTTCGCTTGTGATTTTAGGCTAGTAGAGCCATGATTGTGGTTTTGGCTAGTGTGGGCCTAGTTTGTGTGGTTTTGAGAAAATGGTTTGCGAAACGAATTTTAAAAGAAAAGTAATTAAGATTTTCTTTCAGTGGTTTTCATGGGGTGTGTATTGGGTAACTTCTATCACTCATGCGTTTTCCTTGTCGTTTTGGTTTACAAGTGCAGGCATGCAGAGGTTTAGCCTAGTGCATATAGTCTGGAGTCTCCTAGCTGCACATATAGATTCTTGGTAGTTAGATATTTTCTGTTTAGCTTTAATTTTTCTATAATTTAATTTATTTTAAATTATTGTAGAAAATGTGGGGCGTTACAATAGAAATAACTTCGATTGACTTAAATCCCTTAAAACGGAAGACTGGACATTTTTGGTCTACTGAATTAGGGTTTCTAGTCGAAATCTGACAGCAAAAAGATATGTCGAACCCAATTTGGCATATCGAAATGTTCGATCCCAAAATACATGTCCTGAGTCCTAACCATGTGTTCGTCGGAATTGAGACCTCCAACGGGCCTATCAAAACACACACCAAAAATCATACATTAAACATGGGGTGTAGACCTTCGAGTTTGCTTAAAAATTCCTCAAACCATTTACAAATCCATTAAGCATGCTCTTCTATATAAAATCATAAAGGCGTGAAACTCATTTCGTAACACTATAGCATGCATACCATTTTTTGCCAAATACTCATGAAAATCATACAATCTAGCATGATCTCTACACATTCAAGTCATTCATATCATTTCCATCATTCCTACAATTTTTCCATGATTTATCATGCATTTTACATCATTTTCATGCATTTAACCCATTTTCCCTAAAACAAAAGAAAAGAAGGAAGGAAGGGGTCACGTACCTGGATCAACACTTCGGTGACCTCCACCACCATGTGGTGCTCCTTTGGCAAGCCTACAGCAGTCCCTGGCAACCAATGGTCACACAATCAGAGTTCCTCTCTTCTTGGGCACTAACTCCACCTCAATCGCTCTCTCTCTCTAGTTGGCTCGTGCCTTCAATGCCATCCCTCTAGTCCTTCTTAAGCTTCTCTGCCCAGGTCGCTTCCGCAAATCCCGTCAACCATCGCCCCACCATAGAGGCGACAAAGAGGATGGCCATCATGAGTGGGTTGTGGAGGCACGGGTCGTATGGGAAGAAAGAAAAGGGATGGGGAAGAGGTCAGGCACAAGGTCCAAGGAGCACTATGCATAGGTTGACCAAGGTCCAACCTAGGTCCCACCTAGGTCCCACCCACATGGCACAACACTAGAAACACAATTAGGGACCAACATTCAGCCACATATAGCGAGAGACACACACAACAATACAAGAATATCATATTATCCATTAATGAACCATTTGCAAATATTAAAATTAATTACATGGTTTACATTAACTAGATAATTAGACCTAGATGTTTCAAACATGGTCTCTTTCAACTGCCTCTAAATCTCGACAACCATGCAAACTTCGTGGTTTCGGAACCATGGCAACCACCCTTGGGTTAACTGGTCTCATCAAGGTCCATAGCCCCAACCAATATTACCCTAACTATACGTGGATCTGAAACAACATACAATTCACTTTCATAAACATTAGGGTTTTTTTCTTATAGAAACCACATTTAATCTTGGAAAACATTTCCACATTTACCTCATGTTATATACATGGATTCACTATCATTAATACATGCTTAAAACATCATTAAAGCATTTCAACTCTTAGTGGGTCTTATGCCTAAAGCCATGTAAAATCATTACTCAAATTCATTTAATAAATTCCATATCCCTCCATGCCTACTACATGGGAAACATCATTAACACATGCCAATCCATCATTTAAATCCAGGAGATTAACATTAACAATCACATTTTAACATATAGGGCAGGGGTCTGGTTCGAAAGACCGAACCAAGCATCAAGTGCCTAGAATGGTCAACAGACAATTAGGATTTGGTCAACCGAAACTTGACACTTCCTCCTGAGCACCGTGTGTGGAGGATGTCGTGAGGAGGCAGATCCTGTGGTGGCCAGTGTGGGTGAGACACGTGCCCCATAACTGGTAGCGTCCTGAGAGACAGGGCAGCCTTCCTACGGAGGGGTTGGCTTTTTTAGGGTTCTTTAGAGAGGGAGAATCACGGGACGGTGAATGCTCCTACACAAGGTGGTCGTCACCGTGGCAGTGCAGAACTCTATGGTCACTCCTCTGTGGACTGCGTGTGGCTAGAGTTTGGTTGCCTAGCACCGGGCTTCTCGACTCACTGTGTGTGGTTTGGGCCATTGAGAGCCGTCACTTGTGATTTTGGGCTAGTAGAGCCCTAGTTGTGGTTTTGGCCGGTGTGTGCCTAGTTTGTAAGGTTTTGAGAAAATGGTTTCCTTAACGAATTTTAAAAGAAATGTAATTATGATTTGCTCTCCATGGTTTTCTTGGGGTGCGTATTGGGTGACTTATGTCACTCATGGGTTTTCCTTGTGGTTTTGGGTTATAGGTGCAAGCATGTAGAGGTTTAGCATAGTACATATAGTTTAGAGTTTCCTAGCTACACACACAGCTTCCTGGTAGTTAGATATTTTCTATTTAACTTTAATTTCCTATAATTTTTTTTTTAATTATTGTGGAAAATGTGGTGCGTTACAGTTGGTATCAGAGCTCCAGGTTCACTAGGTTGCACTACACCTAGGGTGTCCGGTCTAGTTGGTATCAATCTGGTTGTTGCTTTGTCTATGGTGTAGGTACTTTACTTTTCTCCAGCAGGATGCCTCCTCGTGGTCATAAGGACAAGGCACCTATCGAGGAGACCGAGCTTCGAGAGGACGTAGGCGAATGGATGGTGGTTCGTGCAAAACTGAGGAGTTTGGCACATGGGATCTCTCATGCTTTCAGCAAGAGTAGTGCTAGCGAGTTGTCAGGTGACCTATGGCTGAACCAGCTCACGAAACTTCGTCCACCATAATTCAAGGGCAAGGTCAGTGCTGAGAATAGTGAGGCTTGGTTGGAGATGGTGGTGAAGATGTTGGAGAGCATGGCGTGCCTAGAGGAGCATTGGGTGCGTCTGGTGACTTATCTACTGGATGGTGAGGTAGATAGGTGGTGGAAGTCTGTAATGTGGTTGAAGTTCCCAGACTCAGTGATTGTTAGCATCTAATGGAAGGATTTCAAGGTTGTCTTCTATGACAAGTATTTTCCTGCATCTAGTCGTTGTTATCTTCTATGTCTCAGTCATTGTTAGCTTCGCTGGGATTTCCAAAGTCTAGAGCAGGACACGATGTCAGTGCTCGAGTATGAGACTAAGTTCGCCTAGTTGGTACGCTTTGCCCTAGCCAATGAGTCTGAGGAGGAGAGGGTGCAGTGCTTTCTAGACGACATGAACCCAGGGCTACGAGTGAAAGTGATGGGCTGTCGGAGCCAGACTGTGGAGGACATGGTTGGGATGGCTTATCGCTTTGAGGTGGAGCATCAAAAGTTTCTAGAGAGTCGTCCCAAAGGGAAGGGTAAGTCTTCTTTTACCTCCTGGTTCTCTTTCTTCGGTCCTCCAAGTGCTAGTAATTCAGGTAGCCCTGAGAAGAAGCAGAAGGCGAGGTCTAGTGTTTCCTCTGCAAGCTGGTGGAGTTTTGCTGGGGGTAATGAAGCTGGCCTTAATCAGACAAGGTCCAGTACTCCTAGTGGGAACTAGTGCTTCAACTGTGGTCAAGAGGGCCACATCGCTGCATATGGTCCCCAACCTAGGCAGACCTCAGCTCTAGTGATGTGCTATAATGGTGGGAAGGCGGGACACATTCAAGGATCATGTTCGGAACCACCGAAGAAGGCAAGAAGTCTGCCACATCAACCAACTAGGGGACGGGTGTTCACCATTGCAGCTCCAGGCACTGGGTCTTTGGGAGATGTAGTTGAGGGTAAGGATGAGTAGTTGATTCTGTAACCCTCTGAGATTTGTTGTAATCTTTTTGTAATCTGGATATCTGCCTCATTGTATGGATGTGTGGTGTTGTTTTGTTTGCCCATCAGGTTCTATTATTGTGGCTAGTCGGATGGCCAAAGTGTTGTTCGACTTAAGGAGTTCTTTCTCTTTATCTCTAAGTCTTTTGTGGCGGAGTTGGGAGAGAGACCAGCTACACTCGCCTTTCATCACAGCGTGGTGATGCCACTGGGGGAGTACAGTTTGGCATGGAAGTATCTGCAGTCTATTGAATAGACACTGAATGGCAAAGAGTTCGACGCCAGCCTGATTGTGATGGACATGCAGAAGTAGCAGTCCACTTTGATTGATTGTGCTTGGAGGAGAGTTTATTTTGGGTGTCCTAAGGATGGGTCTTTCTTTGTACAAGGTGGGTGTCAGGGTAAGCCTAAGCTTGTCATTTCAACCATGAGGGCTTATAAGTCTTTGGTCAAGGATTGCGTGGGGTATCTAGCTAGTATAGTTACCTCCACTTCTCTTGAGTTGGGTGTTCACAACATCTCTGTGGTGTGTGAATATCTTGACGTTTTCCTTGACGATTTGCTTAGTATGCCACCTCACATGGAAGTAGAGTTCTCGATCTATCTGATCCCTGGTTCTAGTGTTGTGTCGAAGCCTCCCTATTGCATGGCATTAGCGTAGTTGCGAGAGCTCAAGACTCAGTTGCAGGAGTTGTTGGACAAGGGGTTTATCAAGCCGAGTGTGTCTTCGTGGGGAGCGCTTGCTTTGTTCATTCGTAAGAAGGATGGTTCGCTTCGACTGTGTATAGATTATTGGATGCTAAGCCAGATCATGGTGAAGAACAAGTATCCCTTGCCTCGTATTGATGACCTGTTCGACCAATTGCAGTCTGCATCCGTGTTCTCGAAGATCAATCTGAGGTCAGGGTATCACCAGTTGAGGATACAAGACTCAACTATTCAGAAGACTGCTTTCCAGACGTGGTACGGGCAATACAAGTTGACAGTCATGCCTTTTGGCTTGACCTGTGCACCGACTGTGTTTATGGATCTGATGAACAAGATTTTTTGCCCTTTTCTGGACTAGTTCGTTGTTGTTTTTGTTGATGACATGCTGGTCTACTTCCTGGACATTGAGACTCACGCCTTGCACTTGAGGGCAGTTTTTGATACTCTGAGGCGTCATTAGATGTACACCAAATTCTCCAAGTGTGAGTTCTGGCTGAGCGAAGTCATGTTCTTTGGCCATTTTATTTCTAGAGAAGGCATCAGAGTGGATCCTGCCAAGGTTGAGGTAGTGAGTAGTTGGGAGCGACCCAGGACTGTGACGGAGATCCGGAGTTTCATGGGTCTAGCGGGCTATTATAGGAGGTTTATTAGGGATTTCACCTTCATAGCCGTGCCTTTGACAGAGTGACCAAGAAGGGAGTTCCATTTTGATGGGACCACAATTGTGAGGCGAGATTCCAAGAGCTGAAGTCTCATCTGGTTTCTGCCCCTGTGTTGACTCTACCTTCTAGAAGTGGTGGCTTCACTATGTATAGTGACGCCAGTGGTGGTGGGTTAGCATGTGTTCTGATGCAATATGGTAATGTCATCGCTTATGCTTCGCACTAGCTGAAGGATTATGAGAAGAACTACCCGACCCACGATTTGGAAATGGCTGCCGTAGTGTTCGCTCTCAAGCTTTGGCGACACTACCTCTATGGGGAGCAGTTGGAGGTCTTCACCGATCATCAGAGCTTGAAGTATATCATCACACAGAGAGATCTCAACCTGAGGCAGTGCCATTGGTTGGAGTATCTAAAGGACTATGTTTTCAGCCTGTCCAACCATCCCGGCTAGGCCAACGTGGTCGTTGATGCCTTGAGTCGACGTACGCACGTGATGGTAAGCCTGATGGTCAAAGAGTGGACCTTGGTGGTTCTAGTGATGTAACATCTGTGCCTGATTTTCCATTTAATATAAACCATGGATTTTCCTGTACATTTTGTATGTGGTTTATTAATGGTTAATCCAGGTTGTGTTTGTTGGATGTGGTCTCTCCTTGTGTTTTGTGCTCTTGGTTTTTCCCTTGTGGTGTGACTTCTTTGGCTTGTGGGTCTGTGATGCAATTGGGACCCAAGTTTGGGGGTGAGACCCATTTGAGGTTGGACCTGGTCAAAGGAGCCCAACCCCTATGTGACTTGAGTCACCCGTTCTCCCCCGTGACCATGAACCTGTCCACCTACTCGTGAGGCTTGGCAAGGAGGGCTGCTTGTCCGGTCCCTTCGATGGCGGGGAGGGCTACTTGTTCGGTCCCTTCGATGGCAAGGAGGTTGGCAGGAGGCTGGCGGAATCCGGGGGATGGCAGGCACGACAATGGCTTTAAAGTGAGGCATGCAGCATGGGGGAGGAGTGGAGAAACCGTAGAGAGAGTGAGAGGGAGTGCAGAGGCTGAGGAGAGGTCGCGTGCCAGCGGACATTACACGAGTGCGGGGGGAGGCTAGTCTCGTGCATCACCAGAGCTCGAGGGCACGTGAGGCTTGTCGAAGCCAGGTATGCGTTCCCCCTCTGTTTCCCTTTCCTTGTTATGGCATGTTTAGGTTAAGGGATAATCGAGGATAATGATGTAAAATCATACAAAAATAGGAAAATTGTTGAGAATGAGGTTAATAATGTGTTTAGGTTGATATCATGTTGATTCATGGGTGTTTCGTGGAATTTTCGTGGGTATTCTTGATGCATGCTACAATGATGCCATATGAGTCTCATGCCTTTGTGAATTTCCGTAGAACAGCATGCTTAATGGTTTTATGTTTGGATTGAGGAGTTTTGATGTAGACTTGGACGTCTACACCCCATGTTTTGCTTGTAATTTTTGTGGTGTTTTTGAAGGGTCCACTCCTTACAATTACTTTGGGGAGAAGAGACAACAGAGGCCGGGGAGGTTTTCTACAATCGCAGAAAACGGTATGTCGAACTGGGCTGTTGCAGAAAATCCCCAAGCCACTGTCCTCATTTTCCCCCCCCAAGTGGGAGTAAGGATCGGACCCTGAAACAACAACCATAAATTTTCATAAAAACATGGGGTGTAGACGCTTGAGTCTACTTCAAAACCCCTCAAACCAAACACAAATCCATTAAGCATGCTGTTCTAACGAAAATCATCAAGGCATGAAGCTCAAAAGCAAACACTGTAGCATGCTTTCCAATTATCCACGAAAACCACACAAAAAGCCCATAAATCAGCATGATATCATCATAAACATGCTAATCAACACATTCTCATCATTCCTATTATTTTTCTACATTTTTCATGCATTTCCCTCAATTTTTCATGCATTAAAATCTACTGCTAACCCAAAGACAGAACGGAAGGAGGAGAAGGTCGCGTACCTCCGATGGCACCCCGGTGACCTTCCTTACCTCCGGCGAACCTCCATGCACCCCAGCGAAGCTCTCCTACTGGCGGATCACACGGACAACCACCACCTCCCTCCACAGTTGCGCGTGCGTCGCTCTTCCTCTCCCCCTTTCTTCTCACGTCACAGCTCTTCACCGGCCACTCACCTCTGCCCTTCTTATCCCTACCTCCTCCCGCATCACGCCAGCCACCCATCGTGTCGGAGATGACAATGAGGCACGGGTCATTGGGTGGTGGTGGCACAGGCTAGTGGAGGGTGATGGAGAAGAAGACGGATGTGGTGAGCTCGTGAGTGAGAGAAGGAAAGAAAAAGAAAGAAAAAAGAAAAAAATGGGCAAGCAAACCGAGGCAACTGTGCATCTTCGAACCGGACTCCACATGGGTCCCAAATCACAAACAGATGCACAGAAAGACAACCACAACCACACACAACCAAGAAACAACAGATTACCCATTAATAAACCATTAAACACAATATTACAAATAATACATGGTTTATTAAAAAAATGGATAATCAGGCCTTGATGTTACAGTCGCACAGAAACAAAATAATTAAGAAACAAAAGCATATGACCAATATATCAAAAAGAAAAAAATATTAGATGATTTGCAGAATAGGGTAGATTTAATAGAACCATATGGTCACAAAATCATCGGGAAGAATTCAAAGCAACATGAGATAAAAAATCATCTAGAAGAATAGGAAAACAAAATCATTTAGTAGAAAATGGTTGCATAGAAACAAAATAATTAAGAAAAAAAGCATATGTGTGCCATGCCGGCGCGGAGGGGGGCGACCGATAGGGCCATGGTAATAAGCGGTGAGTCCGAGGAAAGGGGCACTTGACTCAAAAACACTGGAAACACGTGAAAAAGAAACAAATGGATAAGGGGAGTTGCCAGTCTATTTAACAGAAAGACAAGGAAAACCGGAAAAAATGCAATGTGATGCAATAGACAACAAAATAAAAAAAAATGACTCCACCTACCACTGGATAACACATAGGTTATTGTGGACAGAGAAACAGGTAAAGATTCCTGTTACGCACGGAGAAGGTTTTAGGCACCCCTGTACGCCCAATGAATCAATATTTCTACACTTTTCCACTCGTATGTGTGGCAAATGCTAATGTATGCTTGCTTATGTATGAGATAGATGCGTGTTTCATGTCATGTGAAAACAAACGAAATGTAAGAGGCAAAAAGCAATGCAATCTAGTACTCAATCACATTGTGCAAGTTCTAGATTGACGGTCGATAAGAGCTTGACATACTAAACATCCCTGCCCTAAAGATAAATGCGAGAAATCCAAAAGAAAAATGATGGAAAACGATGTGTGCGACGTTCGGGACATTATGTTAGCATGAATTCTATTTAATGTATGCCCTTGGGTGATATGCAACATGCAATGTATGAAAACTGGTTCGGGACATGATGTAGGCAATTATGCTTATTACTGTACGCCCTTGGGTGATATGCAATATGCAATGCATGGATGTTATGTCGTATGGGCACAATGTTTAATGCTATGTTGATGCAAATAAGACAAGAAAACACCGATCAAAGCTTATTAGATCAAATGAACACATGTAAATCATGGACAACGAATGCTCAAATAGATAATATGCAAGGTTAAGCGAAGGTATATGTAAGATGTCAATATGCTCAGCACGCACATCATTCAGTAAACAAGTCAAACAGAGTTGTTCTCTTTCGTCACCTATCTGTGCGGCATCAGATCTCCTCACCACCTTATTGGGTGACGAGAGGCATCGCCGCTCAGTCGGTGGCACGTGCCTTAGACTGGTCTAGTTGCCCAGATCTGTCCTGGACAGATTAAACGTCAACAAGCCTAATTATGCAATTGTGTTTCAAAGAAAATGCCAATTTTAACAAGTTCATATTTATTTAATGGCTTGATTAATCTATGTTTGCTCAATCATGTAGGTTCCTATGGCGAGGGTAAAGTCAATTTCAGGGATTCTAAGAGTCACTCAATAGGATTTAGGCTCTTTGGTACCATTCTTTGACCTTCGTTAGGGTCCACCAAGAGAGCTTAGGCTACGGGTTTGTCTCTCTAAAGAGAGGCCTGCAACCTAGGATTCTGTCCTTACGGGTCAGTCCTAGCAAAGCACAAAATAATAAATAAACACAAAACAACAAGATATCAAGTTTCTACTAGGACTTGTTATAGACTTAGGGAGGATGGTGAAGTCTAAAACATGTCGCTAGGACACCTTAAGTTCCCCAACTTGAAAATCAGAATCGAGATAGTGTATGGGCAGATGACTTTCATTGCCCTAGATTCGCTCTACTCAATTGGTCAAATCAGATTGAAAATCCTAAGGAACTATAACCTTGCTGTCAGGCAATTAGTTTCCACCCTATTGATGGGCAGAAAACAACCTTTGAAACCGTTAAAAATCCGAAATAACAGTGGACAAGAATAATCTCGATTTTATTTATTTAGATTACTACTGCAGGCGATAAAAATCAACACAAGCAATAAAATACAAAACCTATAGAGAAAAATATTTCAGGGATCATCAGTCACTGATCTGAAAGGCGCCTGACCTCATCGCCTATAGGTCTTGCGATGAGTCCAGTCGCCTTTCGTTAGGGCGACTGATGGTCGTCTTCCTCCTCTTGCATCCATGGCTTGCCTTAGGGTTTTAGTTTTGGTTTCTTCTCTCTCCCTCCCTCTCTCCTGCACATGGGAGTCTAGGGTTTTGGTATTGGGTTTGGTTTCTCTCTTTTTCTCTCTATACCTTATTAGTGGACTACATGGCTAGCGTTTGGTGGGCTGAGTTGGGTTGTGGAGGAGGAAGATGGACTGAGGGTGGTTGGATGTGGAAGCTGGGATCGGACAGGCCATGACTGGGACTAGGGCGACTCTAGGATGTTGAGGATGTAGTGGGCATGGCCATTGTTAGGCTGGCTTGGTATGAAAGAGCGGGAGTGGTTCATGGCTATTAGGTTGCATGGAGATGACGGTGGTCGTGGGTTGTGAGGCATGAGGGGTTGGTTTCTGGACATGGTGCACTTGAACGTCGAGTTTGTATGGACTGCAGGAATGGAGGAAAGCAGGTGTATGCGAAAAAACGAGGAAGGGTGGTCACTGTTCACGCTCCAAGGCCAGTGGCCTCGCATGGACGACGACTTACCGTCAGAAGACACATAAAATAGAGGCAAAACAACGATAAAAACCCTCAAACATCACTGATATGCATTAAAACACGAGAACTACGAACATGTAAACGAGTTTGATGGAGAGAAAGGTTATACCTGCGTGATGGTCATTTTTGGTGCCCTCCGACGATAGTGGTGGCTACAGGATGTGAGGGACGGTCGGGGCTACGATGGATGTCTCCCTCCCTCTCTATTTTATGTGGAGGCTAGGGTTTTGGGTGTAGGTATCTCCTCTTTTTCTCTTAGGGTTTCCTTCTCTCTCACGTTTTCTCCTTCTCTCTCTATATCTCTTACGTGCCTCCCTTTCTTTGCCCAAGCTTCGAAGTTCTCAACCTCCTCTTCCCCTTATGTGGATAGGTTTATATAGGGTAGGGTTTTGCATGGGAAGCATAGGATGTAGCCTAGAGTTTGCATGGGTGGTGAGGATTAGTTCACATTAGGGTTATGTGGGATGGGTTTAAGTAAGTGGTGGTCATGGGATAGGATTTGCATTGGGCTGCCATATGGTGTGGGCTTATTGGGTTTATGCTCATTTTTATTTTTTTGATTTGGTTTAAAATATTTTTGGTTTATTTATTTATTTTTGTAGGTTTGTTTTAGGTTTGGTTTTATTTTTGATTTGTTTTATCATTTAAGGTTTAGGTTTGATTTTGGTTTCAGTTTATCTTTTGTTTAGGTTTATGTTTGGGCTTGGTTTTATTTTATTTTTAGGTTTAGGTTTGACTTTCGTTTTAGTTTTCTCTTTGTGGGCCAAAATGGATTTGTGATTGGACCTATGATGTTCGGTTTGGGTTTGGAATACTAGTTTGGGTTTTAAGACAAGTTTTAGCTTATTTTTGGGTTTAAAGGGTCAAGTTGGGTCCACTGCAGCCAGAGGACGATCTAGGAGATTCGTTGCCAAGTGATCGTAAAATCAGGGTATTTACAATATGAAAAAAATCAAAAAAAAAAAAAACAGATGATTTGCAAAAAAAGGCGAATATAAAATCAAGCACATAATATGAGGTATACAAAACAACATTTACAGTAGGACTAAACTAAAACCCTTACCTAAAATCTTCACCTCTGCTCACACAAACTAATCTTCCCTGATGACGAAGGTGAAGAGAAAGCGACGAGGAGACAACGCCACACTGTGCTTGTCGATCACTACTCGCACGTTCGTCGATCACACCACCTCGCCCTTGCCCATGCCTATGTGATCACTGCTTGTACCTTCGCGCCCATGCCTATCAATCACTGCTTACACGTCCATCGATCACTGCACCCACACCCATGCCTATGTGATGCCCATGCCCACACCCACCGCCGATGCCAAGACAAACCCTAGTCGTGAGAGGGAGGAGTGAATGGAGGACGAGAGGCACCCTAAATGAGAAATGTAAACCCATCGATGTAAAAGAATCCCTACCGAGTCAATGTAAACCCATCAGCAAAACTTATCGAGTTCAAAGAATCTAACGAGTCAAAAAATGTACATGGTGGGATGCATGCACTAGTGGGATGCACTAACATTGATGCATGCACTAGTACAAATAGAACATATGTAAGTGTGATAGAGACACTTGCTAATTGACCCATGATTTCTTTTCTCTAATCTATGCTACTAGACTATACAATGATTCGGTGAGAATTATAGGAGTAATCATTACATGTTAAATGCCATGAAAATAACAAGTGAATACAAAATAAGTTTATTTAAGTATGAGCTTTACCTTAAATTCGGGTGGTCTTCTAGACTTCTAGGAAAAATAATTGCAAACTTCAATAGGAAGAGAGAGGCATATGAATTCATAGTTCAATTGGTTGCATTGCCACCTTGTATTTGTGGAGACTAGTGTTCAAATCTCATCAAGTGCTAATAATCGATTACCGGTGGGATTATTAAGGTAATTTCCTACAATATTACAAATTCAAATCACCAATAGGTGTAGAACTTTTAATAACAAAAAAGAAAACACTTCCTATAGAGGAGCAAAAGAAATGCAATTCCGAACCCAAAATTAATTGAGCATAAATTTATAAGAGATTTAATGACATGTCATAAGAAATTTTTACTACTCTCTTTGTCTCTCTCTTCAAGGTCACTAGATTAATGACATCTATTATCAAAAATCAAGATTAGTGACATCTACCAAGAGACACAAGGTCACTAATTGGCGTTTAGTGATTATTAATTAAAGTATGTCAATTTTTAATAGGAATTTAAGTTAATTATCTTGTTGAAAATGTCATATTTTGGATCTTAGTTTTGCCTTTTTCTATTTTGAGTTTTGAACACTACAACAAAATTATATCTATGCAACAAATTATTTTGTTGCAAAATGTTTAAGTTACCTTGCTAATAGTGCTTGGTGATGGATTATTTTTTACCAAATCTTCGTAACAATGGCCCTAGTTGCTAAAGGTCATCGATAATGGAAATTTTAATTAGTTCCATTGCAAATTGTTAGTACTTTAACATCTAATTTTAATACTCTAGGCAACATATATAATATCTATTGCTAAACTCGTGCCACATATATATCCAAATTCTGATGACATGGATCAATATTTCACATATAGATATGCTCATGTGGACTAATTGTCACGTTACATCTTAATAAATAATTTCGTTACAAAATGACAAATGGTTCCATTTTTTTCACTTTGGCAATAAATTGTTCATTGCAAACCTTTTTCCATAAAAAATAAATCGTTTCTAATTATAACAAACCATTCCTAGAAGCTATAAGGATTGAAACATGATATAAAATCCATAAATTTAAATTTATTAACTATTATGCGAAGCCAATGCATGAAAGACTTCATAAGAAGTCAACACGTTCAAATATACTATTAAATCATGTAGTATCTCACAACAAACTCTATGATTTAATACCAGAAGTCTTGAACATATGTTCTCAAAAAGTATAGTCACATGTTATTCCAAAATAACTCTAAAGAAAGGTTCAAACAATAACTAAAATAAATGAAAATAACTCCTCTCAAATATTGCTTTCACCGTGGATGACAACATTATGTAATCCTTGATCACCATGAGAGAAAGAAGATTTGCATATGGGAGGCCTTCCAACATCAATTTTACTTGATACTATCTCTATCTAATCATTTATCCCATGAATATAATTATGCATATCATCAATTAATGTTTGAAAATAAATCCATAAATTTCATATTAAGCAAGTCAAGTGCATGTGTACAACACATCCATATACAATGGAAAGAATTTGCAATATATTAGAAAGTTATATATACCTTATCTTTTTCATGTTCAATATCAAGAATTTTAGATATTCACGATTAACACATTCTAAGGTATTTGTTCCACATGCTCCAAGAATAAAGTACAAGAATAATCAATATATACTGTGAGAAAAATACATTGCGTACGAAATCTGTAATACCTGAAGTCATAGAATAAATTCATGAGAACCTTTTTATGAGTATTATAAATATAAGATTCTAGAGCATTGTTTTCCTATTAGGTTCTCTCTATTGATTTGTCTTTAGGATCTCTACTATTCGCACTTTAGAATGAAAAATTCTTGTCATCCCAATAAGTAACACCCGTAAAATTCATTTTTTAATTATTTACATTTTATGATTTTTATTCCTAGACGGGTGTTACTGTTCCGAGGTTCGTTGTGTGGTTTTGTGCTTTTAGACTTGGGCCTCGTGGGTCGGCTTCTATTTGCGTATCCTTGTGTGTGTTTGGCACTATACAATGTGACACTGTGCGTGTGGGGCCCAAGTGTGGGGTCTGCGTAGGGCCCGTGTTCGTGGGCTGGTGGTTGAGGTTGGCAATTGATCTCTTGGTTGTGGTGGGTTGTTGGGTCCGTGAGGTGGTTGGAGAGGCTGGCAGTTGAGAGAAGTGTGGGTGTGCGCGTGGTTGACTAGTTGCATGCCCGCAGCTTCTTACTCTCTCTGCGTGGCTTTTTAAGCCTAGACTCTCCACCATGCACCACCCAAGCTTCTTTGTTCTTCCCCGCGCACCACTCTCCGTCCCGAGCACACTTCTTTTCCCTCTCCCTCCATCTCACCCTACCTCCTTTCTCATCTATCTCTCTCTCGCTCTCTCTCTCCCTCCCTTGTTCCTCTCCTGCCCGTATTCTCCTCTTGGCTCATTGTGCTCGAGGTCTGGCAACGGTGTGCGGCTGCTCATGGTGGCGTGTGGAGTGCTCCCATGGTCGTGGTTGCGTCGTGGTTTCTGTAGTTGGCTGGAGAATCGTCGGAGCACATTTTCAGGTACGTATCTCAAATCCTTGTAATAGAGAGCATGAAAATGGTAGAAATTGATAGGGTTGCATGGAATCTAGATAAATTTACATTCCTAGAATTTATTGTGATTTTATAAGAATTTATGGATATTTATGGCAGTTGGTGCGTTTTGGGTCCTTTGACCCTTCTACTTTTGTGATTTTATATCTTGATGCATGGTGAATGGATTTTGATTTTGTTTGTGTGGATTTGGAGTAGACTCAAGGGTCTAAATCTTATGTTTTATACAAGATTTTTGGTATTTGTTTAGAGTGTCCTATTGAAGGTCCTAGTTGGGGCATTTCGGACTGTAGGGTTTTGGGTCGTTTTCTGGGATCGTAGAATTCATATCAAAATGAAAACGACACACCAAATCAGTGAATTTTGGTATATTGATTTCGTTCAGTATACTGTTTTTCTGTCAGTTTGTTCCTTCGGTCGATTCAGCCTACCGAATCACCCCGATGGACCGATCTAGTGGATTTCAACATACAGGTGACAGAATAGCATGCCAAATCAGTGGATTTCGGCAAACCGAACCTAATTTCTGGCATGCCGAATCAGTGTCCAAATATATTTATAAAATGTGTTTTCCAAGGACTTTCTGGATTGTTGTGTTTTGTCCCAATGAGAGGGATTGTGGACCGTCAGTGGTGATCTCTTGGGACACCTGATACGCAGCTTTGCCAATGTTTTGGAAGAATTTTCAAAGATACGAAGATGGTTTTGGAAATGGATTTCAAAGAGATAGTGGACCTATTTTGGAAAATGTTTTCCTAATTTTCTGTGTGTGGACAGAGATAGTGAGGCACCGTGTCGTCAAGACTAGGGAATGTGACGACATTCTAGGGTGGTTGGGCGCAACTCCCTGGTTAAGGTCGGGGGCCGAGATACTTGAGGCTGAGGGGCATCGGGTCTTGGAGGTATGAGACTCCTTAACTGTCGTCTCAAGGCTAGGGTTGTGGTTCATAGGTTGAGGTGTCTTGTGGCATGACAGAGTGGTATGATACTCCTACTGTCGCTGTAAGTACTGAGGCTTGGGTGTCATTAGGTGTGGAGGTATGACACTCCCTCCTGAGCACCGTGTGTGGAGGACGCCATGAAGAGGCAGACCCTGTGGTGGCCAGTGTGGGTGGGACACGTGCCCTGTAGCTGGTAGCATTTTAAGAGACAGAATAGCCTTCCCAAGGAGGGGTTGGCTCTGTGATGGTTCTCTAGGTAGGGAGAATCGCGGGACGATGATCGCTCCTGCATAGGGTGGCTTCACCGTGGTAGTGCAGAACACCGTGGTCGCTCCTTGGTGGACTGCATGTGGCCAGAGTTAGGTTACCTAACGCTGGGCTTCCTGACTCACTGTGTGTGGTTTTGGCCATTGGGGACCTTTGCTTGTGGTTTTGGGCTAGTAGAGCCTCAGTTGTGGTTTTGGCCGATAAGGGCCTATTTTGTGAGGTTTTGAGAAAATGGTTTGCTAAATGAATTTAAAAGAAAATTGATTAAGTTTTGTTTTCTATGGTTTTCCTTCGAGTGCGTTTGAGTGACTTTTGTCACTCATACATTTTTTCTCGTGTTTTTGTTTGTAGGTGCAGGCATGTAGAGAGTTAGCGTAGTGCATATAGTCTGGAATCTCCTAACCGCACACATAGGTTCTTGGTAGTTAGATATTTATTGTTTGACTTTAATTTTCCATTAATTTAATTTGTTTTAAATTATTGTGAGAAATGTGGGGCGTGACAAACATAATATTTCTTTGGATAATAGCACTAGACAATTTATTGCATAATATTCTAATCAGTCTTTCTTTTGAAGCTATTGACCTTTTCTATAACAAATTGGCCCAAGTATCTTCCACCAAACCTACGACATTTGGAATATGTAACTCATGAAGTAGGAGCAAATGAAACTGTAATACCTGTAAATTCATTTTAATAACTATTTACATTTTTATGAATTTATTTTTAGGTGAGTGTTATTGTCTCGAGGCTTGTTGTGTGAATTTGTGGTTTTTGGCTTGGACCTCATGGGCTAACTTCTGTTTGTGTATTCCTGTGCTTATCCCAAAATGGTTGGCATTGTGCATGGTTGGTACTGTGCATGTCGCACTGTACTTGTAGGCCCGTGTGTGGGTCGTGTGTGTGTGTGGGTTGATTGTTGGGGGCAAGTGGTTGGGCTTGTGCAAGGTTTTGGTGTGGCACGCAGTTGGGGGGCTCGTTGGTGTGCATTCATGGCTGAACGGTTGCATACATGCGGCCACCAATCCCTTTGCCTAGCTTTATAAGCTAAGGTCTTCCACAATGCTCGACACCACTTCTCTCCTCATTTCCCCACATGTTTCCCCGTCTTGCGCACACGCCATTCCTCCTTCCCCTCCACTCCACTGCCTCTCCACCCTCATTCTCTCTCCCTCCACTCCTCTCCCTCCACCCACTCATCTTCTCCTCTCCCTCTCCCTCTCCATCTCCCTCTCCCTCTCCCTCTTGCCATTCCTCCCTCTCCCTCTTTTTTCCCCTGTTCTCCTCTTTTCAATGTGCTCGAGGGTTGTTGGTAGTGTGCAGCGGTGTGCGGCGATGCGTGGAACTCCGATGAGTTGTCCTTGAAGTCGAGGTTTTGCCTATGGAGGTCGAGCTCATCGATGGCGCTCGTGGCTGGAGTTGGGTCACTGGAGGTTGTTTATAAGGTACACACCTCAACCCTTTTAAATTCCTAGAATTTATTGTGAATTTATGATGATTTATAGTAGTATTTATGGCATTAATGGTAGTGGTTGTGTTTGAGTCCTTTTGACCCTTTTGGCTTTGTAATGTTATTACATAAGCTGTGGTGCATGGTTTTTTATTTTGTTTGCATGGATTTATGGTGGACTTGAGGGTCTACAACTTATGTTTCATGTGAATTTTATCATGGTCATTTGGCAAGTCCACCCCTCACTCCCGCTTGAGAGAAGAGTCAAATAGTGTGCTAGGAGTCGTTTTCTGGTTTCGTAGAAAACGACATATTGAACTATTTCATTATGCCGTCTTTCTGTCAATTTTGGTCCTCTAGTATTGGTTCGGTCGATCAAATTTCTTTGGTCTACCGTTTTGGGCCATGAGTGTTGACCATTGGACCTAGTTCAGTCGATCGATTCTTTTCGATCTTTTGAATCAGGGATTTTTGATCGACTGAACCAGATTTCGGTCTACCGTTTTGGGTGTCTGCACCCATTTCAGTCTTCTGATTCTGGACTATCTACCAAACCAGGCCCCAACATTTTTCAGATTGGTTTGTTTTGTCCATTTGAGATGGGATTGTAGGCCATCAATGATGGTTTTATGGGACACCTGATGTGCTGGTTTTGTGGAAATTTTGGAATAGTTTTCCAAAGATATAAAATAAATTTGAAAATGGCTTTCAAAGTGATATGTTTTTTTTTGGGGCAAAACAAGAAAGTAACCTTTAATAATTTGATGGGTTACAAGCACAAAGGCAACAAATACTACGGACGTAATCCATGGTAGGAGTACTCAGAGCATACAAACATGCCCATCAATTCGTAGAGAATATCCACCCTTAAACACAGAGCTACTAATGGAAAATCAAAACTCTAAACTCCTCAAGGGTTGGTAATCATACGTACTACATGAAAACCAGAAGAAGACTCAACCCAGATCCCAGAAACCTGGTCCATCACGAAAAAAGAGAAATAGGAGAGAACTTCCTTGAGTACTCAGCCGTCACACATATCTTCTAGCTCTTACGCAACTCCTTATCAAGTGTCTAGAAATTCTTTTGTAGAATAGAAGGAACACCCCACCTGTCAATATTACATATCCCACGTAACTCTAAAGGCATCTCACTGAAGGAATCATAGAGATTATTCGTCTGAGAGGATCTTCCTTGTTTAGCTAGGTAATCAATCGCTGTATTACTCTCCTGAAAACAATGCAAGAAAGTAATGGAGGGAAAAGATGGGTGACCGTTTATCAACCTATACCACTTAGTGCATTTCCATTGTACTAGATGCTCACCTCTCAGCATACGGATCACAAAGAGCGAATCCGATTCAGCAACAATTAAGCAAAAATTTCTTTCTTCACACAATCGAAGGAGATCCCATATAGCTCTCATTTCTACAACATTATCAGCCCTACTGCTGTAACCATGCCGGCGAGGAGATTCCGCAAAAGAATGCGAAATCGGTCGGCAAAATCACGTCGGAAAAAGCAAAACAAAAGGAGTCGCCACCTAATCTATTATGGAAGACAAGGAAAACCATATACATGAAAAATCATGCAAAAAAAACAACAAAGACAAGTCTACGAAATAACCAGAATGCGGGTAAGGATCCCTGTTATGCACGAGGAAGGTGTTAGGCACCCTCGCACGCCTGATAAAATCAGTCTTCCATGATTTCACCCATGAAATGTTGGCTTTTCAGCCACTTGCTATATGCCCAAGGGCGATATGCCATGCCATGCTAGTGCCTT
>JAMKQA010036962.1:0-17623 GCA_024699735.1 Posidonia australis | reverse complement strand
AGGGCTACATAATGCCAAAGAGGTTACATAGTCTGTGCCTTAGCCTTCTTAAATACTAGGGCACCTAAATGGTCTAATGACCAAACTAACCCTGAAACAAAGACATAATTCAAGACATTTACAACACGATGAAATCCAAATCAAATGATAAAAAACCATAAATGCGGAGTAGAGGGAATCAAATCGAATGTCAAGCGAAAGAATCCAAAAAGGAAAAAAAACCCACAGAGAATCAAATGGAATGCATGCTTTACTCGAAAAGGATGAAATGATGTGCAAGTGTAATGAAAACTACGCAAAATACATGAAAATGTATCTAAATGTGTAGGAGATGCTGAGGAATGATTAATACAGGAATTATGCATGACTTAGTGCAAAAATATCATGCATGTGCATGAATTGATGGCATGGGGGTAATTATGTAATTTCACATGGTCAAATGTGATAAATGTGTGCATGTGCATGATACATGATCTAATTTATGAAAAATGTATGCAAAATGTCAGGAAAATGTTATTTACAAGAAAACATAGTGGAGACAAGATTTTAAATACAAGAAATTGATATAAACATGGAAAATCATAAGTGTGGGGGCTAAAGTGCAAAATTCAAAAAGGAACAGCAAATTCACTGGGAAAAATTCACAGAAATTAGAGAACAAAAATTTTTCACATGAATTAAGATGAAAATTCGTTTTGATGAGAAATGTATGTTGAAAAATCAAATATTATAATTTAAAGAAATTTGTGGACTAAAGTGCAAAATCCACAAAAGGATGACAATCAAGATTGAAGTGTATTTAGAAACATTTATCATAATTTTCAGATGATGAATTAAAATAAAATGTGGCATTAATGTGTGAGAGGTGTGAAAATTGTATTTTAGTAATTTCATGAAAGTTTAGGGTTTAATGTGCAAAATTTACCTGAAATGTGCAAATGTGACTAAAATGTGAAATCAGAAATCGTTTTACATTGCCAACATGTTTTTTGGATAAAAATTTTATTCATGTGATAAATTACAAATACACTTGTGATCAAAAAAGTGAAAAATACCAAAAATGTGTGTTAAAACAATTAAAACCCCAATTAATGAATTTAAAACTAATCCATGGGCCTGGATGCAAGTTTCCTACACTCAATAACTGTATTTTATGAATTTAGGGATTTACATGCAAAATTCCAAGATTTAAATGTAATGAAAATTAAGTATTTTATGATGTTGAGTGTAATTACAAAATCTTTTAAGGTTCTAGATGTAAATTTTACAAAGAAAGTTCGTTTTAAAAAGCTCTGGGTGCACGCTACAAAATATCAAGAATTAATTGCCAAGAAAACATGATTTTAGGGGTCTAGTTGTGATAAAACAAATATTACTAAACTGGTCATGAAAAAAATGAAAACATTCAAGGGACAACATGCAATTTTGATAATAAAACAAAAGAAACAAAACCATACTTACAACAATAAGGGCTCAAACACAAAAAGAACCAAAACCTAAACGTAATGACTTAAGGACCTAAGTGTCATCAATTAAAAACCTAAGGACCTAGACAAAACTATTTCTCTTCGAAGATCATCGGTGCTCCAGTCTCTGACGAAGGCTCTGGCAAGGCACTGGCGGCGGCACAACCACGGAGGGGCACAAGCGATGGTCAGGAAAGCTGAAAGGAGGTGTAAGGAGGCTCTCTAGTGTGTTGGGCAAGGTCGAGGCTTCCTAAGGTGCTCTGCCTATCTCGAGCTCCTGCGAAGTGGTCTGTCAATGTTGGGGAATACGACGACGAGGTGGCTGGTGGTGATGCTACTGTTGGCATGGCATGGCAGCAAGCGAGGAAGCATCGGGGTGGCACGGTGGACACTCCAAAGGTGTTGATGAAGGTCAAGAACGCCCGAGTGGCTCTACCCACCTCCTGTGCAGGCTACAGACATGGCAGAGGTGGGGGCAACGTTCCAGGAGCTATGACAACGGCATGGCAGTGTGGGGAGGTCCATGGTAATGCAGCAAGACTACCTGAAGCGGTGGCTTGAAGCGGGCGCGTCCAGAAGGCCCCAACCACTTGGTGGGTTCTACGGCGGAGGGAGGCAGTCGACGGCGACGCTCCTGGCCACTGTTGGCTATGGAGTCTTCTCCTGAGCAATGGAGGCTTAGGGAGGTAGATGAGGAAGATGGAGGAGAGGCCCCAATGCCCTCATCCCGACTCAAGAGGCCACAGGCCTCGTCGGTGGTGATGAACCCACCATCAAAGGAGGTGAAGACAGCGCACACAAGGGATGTAATCCCAACAAAACTCACTTGGAGGACTCAAATAGACTCGACAGGACCAAAGGAAAATGATTCAAAACTAAAAAGGGGAGGATTACCTGGGCGAAGGCCGTTGTCTCTCCCGACGAGGCTTGACTACGACGCTCCTGGATGTGACTACTCTGGCGACGGTGGCTGTGGGGATTCTTGGGTTGTTAGGGATTCGTAGAGGCTCTACATTTTGGGTGTTTTTGCAGGGGATTCCTCTACATTTCAGCCATCCGTGCTCTAGATTTCAAAAATGAGGTCCTTCCATCAATCAACGGTGGGGTGTTTTATACGCCGGCATCATCCTTCAGCGCCGTCGATTCTCCTCTCCAGCAAATGAGGGTCGTTGGATCGAGCCTTGTTGGACGTGAGCTGGCCAAGGATTGCGCGGGAGGAGGAATAGGTGCCAGAAATCCTCGGAGTTTGCCATCGGAGGTGAGGATGAGCTGGCTATCGGAGTTATTTTTGACATTCCCTAAGTCTTTGATTGAGGATGTATGAAATGAGAATAGGCTGGGCTTTTGGAATGGACTTTAGGGTTTTTAGAGGTTTTAAGGGATTTTAGATTTTTAGGTTTTAATTTTTTTGTTTTGGTGATTTTAATTTAGGATTAATGATTTGTGATTTTAATTTGGTTTTAGGTTTTGGATGATTTATTTAGGTTTTGTTATTTTAAGTTGATTAAGGTTTTTTTTTATTTGGTGGCTTAATTAGAAATGGGTTTAATTGATTTTAGTTTAGTTAATTTAAGTTTTGGTTTTGATTAATTTTGAAGTTAGATTTAATTAGTTTTTACTTGAATTAATTAAGGACTTAGTTTAAATTTTGATTTAATTGGCTTTTATTTGATTTAATTAAGGATTTAATTTAGATTTTGATTTAATTGGTTTTTTGCTTGATTTTTGTTTGGAACATGGTTTTTACTTAATTAGATTTAATTTTTAATGGATTTTATTGGATTTTACTTGATTTTGTTTTTAATTAGGGTTTTTACTTAATTAATTTGAGTTTTAAATGGTTTAAATGGATTTTACATGATTTTGGTTTTAATTAGGGTTTTTACTTAATTAATTTGAGTTTTAAATGGATTTTTCTTGATTTTAGTTTTAATTAGGTTTTTTACTTAATTAATTTGAGGTTTTTTAATTTAAGTGAGGTTTATTTTAGTTTTATTTTTAATTATGTGTTTTTACTTTCATTGACTTAAATTGGGTCAAAGTAAACTTGTGTGAGTCTAAATAGACTTACATAGGCGTCAGTGGATTTAAGTGGAGTTCGTGTTTTAGATTTGATGATCGCAATCAAAGCACCTTTTCAGAAGAGTCTGTCGCTAAATGACTACAAAATCAAGATGTCTACAATATCATTTCAAAAATTACTTGTCAAGTTGGAAATTCTTAACATATATACCCCAATGGAGTATAACGTTGTAATCATCTGTATATTAGGACCCATATTAGTAGTTAGTTACTTAGGTATTACTTATAGTTGATATTTCTGTAGCTAGCACAGTGGTATAAATACAATATACAACACTTTTAATCCCCATTCCTCAATCCTTCTCAAGACCGTAATATGCAGTCTTCATAGTAAATACACCAGATTGTGTTTGCAGGATACTTGTAGGCAAATCTCAATAGGCCATCACGTGTGGAAAGAAATCCTTTCCGAAGTGCTGAACAGGAAGAGATATTATTGAGCTCATAGAAAGGGGAGGTCCAGTAGAATTTTGCGACGAGATAAACCCAAACATTTGATAAGCCACATTCATAAGAACCAAATCTCATTACCCGAGACCCAATTTATAAAATAGAAATCTCAATTTCATCATCGCTACGCTAATATTGAATATAAGGTAGTCTTGATATTGGAAATAGGAAATTAAAAGCTTAAATAGCACATAGAATATCCAACAACTAAGATGAAACATGCAAGGCTTGTGAAATAATGCAGTTACCAATCATCTTTTAAAATTCCCATGAATGTAAATGATACGTCAAAAACATAATCTACGCAGCTTGATTAATAGTTTGATAGTAAGCATCAAAATATAACCAACCATGCAACTAAGCAGTCTGATCATACTTGCACTGCACAACTCGGAAACCAGGCATACAGCAGAAATTTCATTAATAGGTGCACTGATTAAAAGGGATTTTCATAACCAAGCAAAAAAAGGAAGAAAAAGATTAGCTGGATTGGATTCCTTAACAGTCAACTATTCATGGCCTTCTTGACCTCTACATCTATTTTAACAGTTTTTCATCACCATATGGAATGCTTTCATCTGATCCTCCTCTATTAGCTCTTTAAGTATCACATCATCAATGTCGTCAACAATGCTCGGAGAAATAGTAAAAGAAACAGACCGCGCCATGTATTTCCCAGTGACCAACATTTTGGACAACCAGTCCTTCCTCTCCCTAGTAGTGTACTTCTCCTCCTCCGTTGTTCCTGATGCCAAAAGCTGATAAACATAGACCACGTTCTCCTGACCAGGCCGGAAAGCACGGGCTATAGCTTGCTTGGTCTTGGAATGGTTCCACTCAGGATCCATCAGTACCACACGAGATGCTGCTGTCAAGCTGATTCCTTCTGAACAAGCCATGGTTGAGGCAAGCAAAACATTAGAAGCATGTTTAGGGTCATTGAACTTATCGATGGTTTTTACTCGGTCAAACAATTCTTGATCCCCATGAATAACCAAAACCTCTTTGCCCTTGTGCCATCCAAAGATCATCGCAAACATGTCCACAAGCATTGTCATGGGGCTGATGTTGCGACAAAATATTAAGACTTTTTCACCGTTGATGTTACATTTATGAACAAGGTCGACCACAAACTTGACCTTGCACCCTTTGCTGTAGTTGGATTCGTATTTCTTTACATCGTCCAATTCATTCTCAGTGAAGTACTTGGTGACACCAGAAATGGTTCTTATGAGACATGGATGGATCGATGCCATCCTGACTAATATGTCTGTTTCCCAAGATCTAATACTTTTCTGGAGTACTTTAAGTTTCTCCAAAACTACTTTTTGTGCACCAGTCGAATTCAAGATGAGTGTATACGCTTCCTTCCCTGGAAGTGTGTCCAATGTACCACCAGCATATACATCCACAAATCCATCTGTAATCTTTATCAATTTTTCAAGACCATGCTTCCTCTCGTGCTCTATATCTGATTCAAGTCTAGTTCCAATTTCTTGAATGAAAAGTTTCCGTGCAAGGTCCTCTTTCATGTTCTCTGTCTTCTTCAGCTTCTGTTTCTTTCTACCATACTTCATTGCTGTTATTGCGCTCAGCTTCTTGAACACATCATTGATAAAGTTTGGTCTAGCCAAACAAACAGTGTTGAAATACTCTTCAAAGTTATTTTGAAAGAGCGTTCCTGAGAGCAAAATCCTGAGATTGGTTTTCACATTCATTAAAACTTTTCTCAACTTTGACTTGGTGCTTCTAGGATTGTGGCCTTCATCAAGAACCAAAATGCCTGGACTATTAAGTAGGACACTAGCAATGAATTTCCGATACGTATCCTCTGAATCACATCTTGATAAAGACAGGAAAGATGGGTAACTCATAAGTAAAACACTAGGATGCTTGTGCCACTTTCTTAACTTCTCCAAACAATCTACAACATGAGCCATTTTCGAACTTGGCCACTGATCATTCCTGGAAAACTGTTTACCACTCTGTCGAAAGCTTTTCTTATATGATTCAAAAGAGTATAATATATAAACAGGAATTGAAACCCCCCATTTCTCAAATTCTTTGATCCACACATCTAGTGCAATCTTGGGAGCAAGAACTAGAGGGCGCTGCCCAGGAAAAACTTTAAAATAAGAGGCTAGAAATGTGACAACAAGAAGAGTTTTACCGGTTCCTGCAGAGTGTGAAATCACACAACCTCCATTTTTCTTGGAAAATCTCATTTGTTTAGGATTCAAGGATCCAGTAAGGTTTTGCCATAGAACTTCAAAAGCCTTCTTTTGGTGGGAATACAGTTTCAGTTTCAAGTCAGGTATGAGATTCCAAACACAGTGTTGCTCTGATAATGGCATGTTCTTTGAGAAAATGGAGTTTTCCAAGTAGTCAGATTCAAAACTGTAAGTAGGCATTAACTCCTTATCTTCGATTCTTGTTTTTCTCTCAGACTTGTACCAACTATGACCCTGCAACTAGTTGAGTGTAAGCTAGATAAGAAATGGACTAGAAATAAATTTTTGCAAGAGTCACAAGGATATACATACAAAGGATGGTAGGATGTATTTTCTTTCTGTAATAATAGATTTGCATCGGCTGCATATAATTCCAAATTCCTCATCCAGGGAAAACTCATGTTCACATTGTTGCTCCATTCTTTTCTGTGAACAATCCGTATCTCTGTTGCAGAATTCTTCATTCATTTCCTGAAAACAATGATGTTTTTTGGTATCAACAAGAGGCGAATCAAAAGTGACACATCAATTACTCAATACTTATGTTTCTTTTCTGTTAAGAATAAAACAATAGGGAAAATGAAAAAGAGAGAAACGTTTTAAATCTATAGAGCATTATCACATGAGGGGCATTGCATGTAAAAGTATGTCATTACATTTTTGCCTATAAATTTATTATATGAAGGAATAGAGAAACTTAATGCTACAAGGAAATATTTCTCAAAACTAATAAGCATGATATAATTAACATTCTTACATATGATTCACTTCATATTTCAAGTATATTGCTCCTTTCCAACAAAATTAGGAAGAGACATTTTTTCATTACCAATACCTGCTTCTCTACAAGAAATGGATTGGTAGCAAGTGCATACTCCATTTCTTTCCATATGGCATCATATTCCCGTTCCTTAACCTCAGAGACAACAGAAGTTCCCCAATTAAAATCTGTTTCTTTGGGTAATTTTTCAAAACATTCAGTTTGCCAATCAAAAATTATTGAAGGTTTTTTATTCGTTTCTGCTTTTATATTCTCTATGCATGAAACTACAACCTTTCTGCATTCAGCAGAGCTCAAGTACACCTTTCTCTTTTCCATTGTTGAACAATCACCACAGCTAGGATGTCTCTTTCTGCATTCAGCAGAACTCAACAATACCTTTTTCATTCCCATTGTTGAAAGACAACCACTTTCATCATGTGCCTTTCTGAGTGAAGCAGAACAAGAGAAATCTTTTTGGATTTCCATTTTTAAGGAGCCATCACTGTCAGCTTGCTCAAGACAACTCCTTGTAAATTCCACATGTGGACTACCTTGCGACGAAACCTCTATTACAGGTCGGTATGTCAGGCGTATTCCACTCTTGCAAGTCTGATTTCTCCTATCTGTTCTGTTGAAATCACCCACAAAACGATCAGGAATTTTCTTGAGACGCTTTGAACGCCGGATAGCATATAAATCACAAAGTATCTTGTTTTCTGAGTTGTCTTCCATTGTTGCACAAACAGAATCAACATCTGGAAGAGTTTTTGAAATAGGCCTCGAAAGCACAGCATCAAGAACTTCAATCTTTGGTTGTGCATTCCCGTGTCTAGTCACAAAATCCATAACTTTCATATACTCATTGAAATTTCCATAAAACATGTCATCTTCTACAGAGGATTCTTTATCATTTAGGATCAGGTATACTATCCTGTTCTTAATGGCCCTAACCTCAAAACTCATTCCTCTCAAAATAGATAAAACAATCAACCACGTCAGCTCCAAACCAAAACCATGATTAAGTAGCCTACTTTGGTGCATGTAGAAACAATTCCGAAAGAAACACCAAGTGCGATGTCCATTCTCCAATGTCATACTTCTGAGATCCTGAATGATGGCAATATGATCAATATTGATTTCTTTAACTTCTCCCTCAAGTGTTGTCTTCATCACATTATTAACCATCTTACGGTAGTAAAACTTTACTAAAAACTTGCAGATGCAGTGGCTTCCATGGGAAAATTTTGCAACTGATATTATTTTAGCATCATGAAGTGCCTGCAAAAAGGAAACATTGGAATTCTCAAGGGTTCTATTACAATGTTAAAGACATAGGACCGATGCCTGCTTTCTTAGCAAAATTAGATTACAGGGCATAATTACTGAAAGGTGTTGCATCTGAGAATTCTATTGAGATCTAGTTATAGACAAAGTTCTGGAACCATTTTAAGCTTGAGACAGAAGTTAATCATCTTCTAAGTCCTGAAAGAGCAGTTTAATGTACCATTAAGCAGCCCTTCAATAATCACCTGTACCTAGTAGTAATTCGTCATAGAAAGTGTTTCATAGAATACATATGTATGTCTATATGTCATTCCAGCCATGGTATTTAACGTCAAAATGTATCAGCGAAATATCGTTTCATCTCGAAGTAGAACCATGGTATTTAATGTTTTTACACTAAATGTCTTTTTAGTAAACTTTTGAACAACTTTTGAACATATAACTTCTCTTCAGAAGCTATAACGGTCCAACAATTCTACCAAACACTACCAACTTCTTAGAAACATGTAATTTTTGAAACAATAATTCCTTTACATTTTCAGAAGTTGAGTTATGACAGCTTCTAACTAAAAACTAACTTCTACACTTAGATTAAAAAGTTGAAGCTTTACCAACCGGACCTTAAGTTTGTACAATGTCATTCGACAAGCCCTTTAAAGGACTAGATGTGTTCATTCTTCATTTTCTTCTTTCCCTTCTTGTGTTCTTATGCATGCATCTCCTTTGATATTTCATAAATCTAACATAATAATGCATAGGTCTAACCTAATAATTTTACAAAATCTATAAAATTAGTAAAATCAATTTACTCATATAACCATATACCGTTCCCATAAAGGGGTTGAGGGTGCCTGCTCTCCCAAGATACAACACCGCCCCCCCCCCCCCCACACAAACAAAGGCTCGTAGTTTCTGTGGACTCTACGAAATGGCAACATTAGAAATGGTCTTCAATTAAACTCCACATCTTCAACACTTAAGTATTCTCTCAACTTTATTTTCTCTCCATGTTAAATGTTGTGAGAATTATTACTTTTAAATATATACAAAGTATTTTGAAATATGATTTATACATTTATTAAGACTTTTTAGGTATTATTTATGTTTCAAGATATTTATATTAAATTTATATAGCATATTTTATTGTGATATATGTTTACAAAGTGAGTCTTAGTAGCTCTAGATGTAGATTATTACTTACTTTAACATATCGTAGAATTTTAAATCAAAATTCAAATTTTTTTAACCTTTTTTGTGTAATTTTACTACATTTCCATCAGCATTTCCACTGATGTGTAACCATTGTTCTAAATGTCGATTTCGTGTCGGACTTCGATAAGTTGAATAATAGATATGTGTCGGGGAAATACCGGTATGTCGAAATCGTGTCAGTGGAAACACGGTAAAAAAAATTTACATTTGTTAAGAAAACTTCAATTTCAATATCGTGTCGGAGTCATGTCGGTAAATTGAAAATAAGACACGTGTCGAAGAAATTTCGGTGACACGCATAGACATTTAGTACCATGTGTGTAACACGTTTTCTATTTTTACCATACCAAAATCCAATACAAAACCAACATTTAAAACTATGATTCTAACACAAAATTCTCTTTCTTTATTGTCAATGAGATCAGAGTTTGCAACCCATGATTCCAATGAATCAACAATCCACTATTCATGCTTTTTTCTCTTTTTATAACAACATTTGGCATAAGTGTATCTGATCTAGATAATTTTATTTGAGCTTTCAAGGAAAAAGATACTAAAACATAAGCCCAACACTAGAACTAAATAAATAATTATAAGTCTACAAAATGAGATAGTATACATACGGAATATGATTCTTCATCTAAACTTTCCGGAGATTGATGTTCTAAAAGCACACAAATGTTGATACCAGGCTGCAAGAAATCTCTGCAATCGAAGGAGTTCGCTTTTCTTGAACGAAAGCGGACATTATTACCACAAAACTTCTCAAACTTAGATCCATGTAGACCAAAATGTGCTAAAATAGTTCCACCATTAATACTCAAATGATCAGTATGGTGCCAAGAGCCATTATAAAATGTCTCGAATGCTGCATAATAAAATATATATACTTAATCAGAATAGGATATCAGCATCAAAGAAAATAAAATGAAGCATCAGATCAATTATCAGATAATTTGATCTCCCTTTAACCGTAGCTAATTTGATATTTTGTTGCACAGGAAAAGAAAAAGAATTTTTTCCTCCAACCTATAGTTAAGATGACGATCTGATCTTTTACACTTTGGAATTTCTCCCCTTTATTTTTTGAAATGAGACAAATGGATTTCTGTGATGACAATAAATACCACAAGAATTTAAAGCCTGATGATCACAATCCAGAGTTGGGTACCCATGTTAGACGAATATTATTATTGGGGTTGCTGTGTTGTAGTCTGACCATTTGATAGGCACAGAATAATCATATTTATGAACGTACACCTGAAAGTTTTGGTCCATGTAAGGGGTAGTCATGTAATTTTTGTGTTGTTATGGGGCAGCAAGTCTGCAGAGGGAGGTAAGTACACTTTTGTCAATTAGGGCCAGATAAGATATTATTCCATCTTGAAAGGGCTATGAATTCCTCTTTTGTGATACATAGACGAGAAAAGAGGAGTGCCCGTCTCCATGAGTGGATAAGTTGTCAGACCATGTTTTTTAGTAAGTTTTCACACCATGTAAATTTTTTATGTGATTGTTTTTCATTTGCATTTCAGTTCAACCTCATTTGGTTTCTTATCTAGCTCTTTTCAGTCTTTACATTGGTCTCATTTGTTTGCACATAAGTTCCAAAATGACTTGTAATTGATATCCGATCACACATGTTTTGTTGTAAAATCTTAAAAATGTAAGTTAAGTGTTGGGTTTCCTTCCACATGGAGGATGGCCAACAAAATGATGTTTTTATATGGACTTTTCTGCAAAATGTCCATACATAGTTTCACCTAGGGTTAATGAAAAAAAAGGTGAGTGACACAATAACAACAAGAGAAAGAGGAGGGGCTGCCATTCCTTGATGGTGACTACTGCACAATCTTGATAAAATGCACGATCGAAGGGTCTTTTGTGGTCGGATCAAGCTGAAATTTCACTGACTCATTTGCGACCTTCTATTCTTCAGTCTGAACAATTGGATCGACGATTGAAACAAAGTAGAGCCAGTTTCGAAAGAGATTTTGTTATCATACTGCAGTTCTATCTGTGCACAATTTCAGTAGAAGATCAATTTGAGGGGTCAAATGTTGTCTGTTTGGACTGAAATTTTATCGATATATCAAGGACACGAAAAGCTTCCTTTCTATCGAAATTCAGATTTTTTTTTTGGTGCAACATGGTGGTAGCAGTTTTCTTTAAAACAGAGGTAGCCGAGATTGGTAATCCATTACACCTCTTATTGCATTTGATATGAATTGTGCCAATTAAAATAATTGATGTATGTTGTGATTCCTCTTGTAGAACACTAGAGAAGACCTATTTGTACCCATTTTGATTATAGTGAAAGGTTTGAAGGTAAATCATTTGACCCTATCGTTTTTACTGCTCACATTGAGGAGATTTTTCACAAAAATCATTGTATTACTGTACTTGTAAATTTTAGATTATGTTTTGCTTAATTTCTTCCTACTAAGGTAGCATTTGAAAATATTTTTTTACGTTAAACGCTTATTACCTAATAAGTGTTTTCAAACAAGTCAGTTTATCGAATTTCTCTAAAAAAGCTACATGTAACTTTTTAGTTCATTTAAAGCTATTAATGTAGCTTTTGGAAAAGTTAATAGATGTTAACTTTTTGAAAAATTATGAATATTAACTATAGTTTTTTCAATGATATCATTAAAAGTTGATTTTAATTACAACATCAACTAAGATACGACGATAATAGTTGTGACCAGCGACTGTGGTGGTAGTGGTGGCCGACGACGAAGGTCATGGTGGTTGTCAACCACGGCGACAATGGTGGTGACCGATGACAATGGTAGTTGTGGTGATCAACGGTGGTAGCAGTGGTGGCAGCCGACGACAGTGACGGTTGTGGTAGCCGACGACGATAATAGTGGTGATAGCCAACGATTGCGGTGATGATGGTGACCAACAACGACAACAATAGTGGTGGTGGCGAAAGACGACGGCCGTGATGGTGACCAACAAGCTACAACAGTAGTATTGGTGGCCGATGATTGTGGCGATTGTGGTGGCCGACAACAGTGAAAATAGTGGTGGCTGGCTACTGTGGTGGTGGTGGTGGCCAATGATGACAGCAGTAGTGGTGGTCGACAACGCACGACGGTGATGGTGGTGGTGGTTGTGGCCTGTAACAACGATGATGGTGGTGGTGGTGGTGACTGACAACAACGACGATAATGGTGGCGACTGACAACAACGACGATAATGGTGGCCTACGATGGTAGCAGTGATGGTGGTCGACGATGGTGATGGTGGTGGTGGCAGCCGACAACCCACAACCGCGATAATGGTGGCCAATGACAGCAAAGACGATAGTGGTGGTGACCGACAACAACAACGGCAATGGTAGCCGACGACGACGATCGCAGCAATGGTAATCGATGACGACAGCAACGGCAGATGCGACAAGCAACAGTGATGGACGACAATGATGCATCAACGAGTAGACGATAGTTAGTGATAATGGCAAGAACAATATAGTCCTTTAATTAACTCATAAGTACTTATTAGACATACAAACCAAACAAGCTTTTCTTTACTTCCATAAAAGCTACAAAAAATACAACTTAACAAAAAACCAACTTTTCTCAATAAACAGTGTAAGAAAAAGTATTTCCAAAAGCATCCTAAGTCACCACGAGAAGAGGAATTCAAGACGATTCTTCTTAAAAAAAGAGTGGTATCAAAGCCAAGTTATTTAAAACAACTTCCTTATGGTGATGATGGAGGCAAATACAAGCATAATAATCACTGCCAACGGCGCAAACCATCATGTTTGGAAAGAGAAGATAGATGATCTTCTATATGTCAAAGAATACTATAAGTTAGTATTTAATACTAAAAAGTTTGACGATAAGTCCAAGGATGAATGGAGAATACTTCATCACCAAGCATGTGACTTCATTCGACAATGAATGGATGACAATGTATTGAATCATATAAGTAAAGAAACATGCTCGTACCTTGTAGCAAAAAATCAAGGAATTATATGCTTGAAAGGAAGGTGCAAATAAAACACATTTGATCAAATAGTTGATACACTTGAGATACCGAGACAATACTTCTATAGCTAATCATGTCAATACATTTCAAGGAATCATAAATCAATTATCATCAATAGGCATCACCTTTGAAGATGAAGTCAAAACCTTATTGCTCCTTGGCTCTTTGTCGGATACTTGGGAGACATTAAAGATAACTCTCTGCAACTCAACTCTTAATGGTATTGTTACATAAAATTATGTGAAAAACAAGGTGATGAATAAAGAAACCAGGAAGATTGTCGAAAGTTCCTCCTAGTCCGATGTGCTTGTTACCAAGACATAGGAGAGAAATCATAGCAAAGGTCCAAGAATTTTAGACAAGCAACAGCAAGTCAAGAAGCAAGTATGCAAATGTTGATTGCTACTATTACCACAATAAAGGTCATACAAAGAAGTTTTGTCAAAAGTCAAAGTGAGAGAACAAGAAAAAGAAGAAATCATAACAGTATGACAGCAACAGTGACAGAGATATAGGAAGAATTGCTTCTACAATTGAAGAGTGGTTGTTGTTTGTGATGTTGTCAACCTTATAGGTGATAATGATACTATTTAGGTATTAGACAGCGGTGCTACGATTTACACTACATCTCATCGTGATTTCTTCGCTACTTACACTCCATGTAACTTTGGAGTTGTGAATATGAACAATAACGACAAAACAAAAATCATTGACAAAGCAAATGTACACCTAGAGGAGACAAATGACACAAAGCTAATTCTCAAATCTGTTGGACATGTTGAAAGCTTGAGGCTTAACAAAATTTTAGTTAAAAAACTTAATGATGAAGGGTACTTAGGCAATTTTGTAGGTGAACAATACAGACTCATCAAAGGTAGCATGATAGTAACAAGAGGTAAAAGGATATCTAATGTATAATATATTCATGCTAAACTTTCTAGTGTTTCTATTAATGCAATAGAGAATGAAGACTAAAGTGTCCTATGGTATAAAAGGCTCAATTACATGAGTGAGAAGGAGATGACATTGCTATTCAAGAAGAATCTATTCTCAAAGACTTAAAGAAATGTGTAGATTGTTTAGCAGGGAAGTAACATTGAATTTCCTTTAAGAATCAACCTCCTTCAAAGAAGCTAGAGATATTAGAATTGATACACTCTGATATATGTGGACCAATGAAGATAATGTCACTTAGTAGTGTTAGATATTTTGTCACTTTCAATGATTTCTACAAAAAAGTTTGGACTTATGTTTTGAAGTCCAAAGATCAAATACTCGACAAATTCAAAGAATGTCAAGCGTCAGTTGAAAGAGAAATAAGGAGAGTTGAAATGTATTCGCATGGATAACGAAGGCAATTATTATAAACCATTTGATCCATACTGCAAGTAGAAAGACATTAGACATCAAAAGAACCCTCCAAAGATACCACAATTAAATGACGTTGTTAAGAAAATGAATAGAACATTAGTGGAGAAAGTTAAATACTTGTTATCACATGAAAAGCTGCTAAGGTCTTTGTAACGCTTCGATCCCGGGCACGCTACCAAATCACAGTATCCCAAGCAGAATTACACAAAATACAGAACAAATAGAACTGTAACTAAGGCTCACCTTCAGGATCACAATGTGCAGCTAGAAACTCCAACTCCTGCACCGGAACCCGGCTGCAAGCGGCCTGCACCTGAAAACCAAATAGCATGTGTGAGTGACATCTAAGTCACCCAGTACGCGTCCTAAAACACACAACCACAAACAAAACTCGGTAAAACCAAAAGAAACTCGTTTCTTATCATTTTGCAAAAAAACTTGGTTTTCTCCGTTGAAAATCATCCTTTCTTTTATTAAACAATTACTTGAGAATTCAATCCCAAAACCAAATTCTTTTTCAAAAGCCATATCTCTTTTCTTTTCTCAAACATCTTGAAAATTTGTTCCAAGATCACATTTTCTTCTTACAAATCATTCCTTTACATTTCTTTCAAAAAAACCTTTAGAATTCATTTTTCCAAAACATTTCCATTTTCGATATTTGGGATTTCTCCCTAAAACACACTTTTTAAATACACTTTCTGACCAAATCCAGCCTAAAACACAATGCCCCATTGGGCTAAAAATCAAATCATAAACATTGGCTGACAACTGGTTAAATAATCATCATTTTTTTTCAAGATTTTAGGACCATTTCACAAGTTCAATCCTAACCAAAACACATTTCTCTTTCTTTATTCATTTCCACTTTTCTTTGCTGATGTTACCTTAATCAAGGGTAACCAGACACACAAACAGTAGGTAAGGACATCCTTACTCTACCTTCCTGCACTTCCTCGATGAGATTCCTCATGCGGGATGTCACCGGCCTGGCCAACCGGCCTCAATTTCATTTCATAAGTGCACGAGGATACGTCTCTGTCTGACGCCCCAGTCGGTGACCCAAACAACTAGGTCCAATGACCCAGGCTCAGCTTCCACCGTCGGTGACCCGAACAACTAGGCTCAAAAACCCAGGCTCAGCCTACACCGTTACTAGCTCGGTGACTCGAACAACTAGGTACAACTACCTAGGCTCAACCTACACTAACGATGACCCGAACAACTAAGCTCAAAGGCCCAGACTCAGCCTACACCGTTACGAGCTCAGTGACCCGAACAACTAAGCTCAAAGGCCCAGGCTCAGCCTACACCGGCTCAAGCTCGTATACCACAATCTTGTTCATAACACATTATTAGTGTTCCATTTCAAAACTCTTTACACTTTTTCAAATACCATTTTCCATTTCATTCTTTCCGTTGCAGGACTCTGTTTCATTCAAAACCATCAAGGCATCAAAACCAACTCAAGCCATCAAAACCACATTTAAAATCATAAATTGGGTCTTAAGCCCAAAAATCATACAAAACCATCTTTTCATTCATTTGTAGGGTCAAAACTCAAAACCACACCCAAATCCATTTGTTTGGGGTTCCACATGCCTCCATGTTGTTACACGGGACAAACATCATTCACATAAACCCACCATGCCATAACAACCACTTAACATTCATTAAAAAAATCACCTTTTAACCTTTAAAAGTCAAGGCAAAAACGGCATACCGAATTTTCAATTCGGTATTCCGAAATTTTCTGTTTCGGTATACCGAAAATTTTCAGTATGCCGAAACCCCCTGTTTCGGTCGAACGTGAAATTTCGGTCTACCGAAACCCGGGTCCTAGCCTAATCTGCTAGGATTTCGGCATATCGAATTTTTTCGGTATACCAAATTCTTCGCAGACAAGGCACACCCCTGTTCAGGCAACGAAAAATAGCCCCAAGTGGGAGTCCCGATCGGACCTCCCAAATATGCATCATAAATTTCCATAAAAACATGAGGTGTAGACCCTCAAGTCTACTTCAAAATCCCTCAAACCATTCATGATTCCATCAACCACACAGCTCAAACGAAAATCAAAAGGAGAAAGGACTCAAGAATGGCCACTGTAGCCTTCAACCCCAAAATCACATTTTCCCCACAAACATGAATCCTAACCGCATGATCTCTACATTCTCATGCAATACAACACATTTCCATACATTTCATGATTTTTCATGCAATTTTCCATGCATTATCTTGATTTTCATACAAATAATCCTACTATCAACAAAACATCAAACGGAGGAAAGGGAAGGAGTCGCATATCTCCGATGGCGCCCTGATGGTTCTTCCGGCACTCCGGCGAGGCCTCTCCCACCGACGGACGACACCAACACTCCTTCCTCAGCTACGCGCACGCCGTTCTTCTTTTCCCTCTTCCTACTCGCAACACGGCCCTCCCAGACATGCTCGCCTCCACCACTCCCGCATCAAGCCAGCCACCCATCGCGTCGGAGACGACGGCAAAGCACGGGATGCTGATGGTAATGGCACGGGCTAGTGGAGGGTTTTTGTGGAAGAAAACGACTGTCACTCGGGCTCGTGAATAAAAGAAAGGAAAAGAAAGAAAAGAGGAAAGAACGAGCACGCAAACCGAGGCAACTGTGCATCCTCAAATCGGACTCCACATGGATCCCAAATCACAAGCAGATGCACAGAAAGCCAACCACAACCTCACACAACCAAGAAACAACAGATTATCTATTAATAAACCATTA
>JAMKQA010036961.1:0-14832 GCA_024699735.1 Posidonia australis | reverse complement strand
GGGGGTGGGGAGACGAGTGGAAAGGAAGAAGGGGAATGAGAAGGAAGGAGAAGGAGAAATGAGGAGGAAAGGAAAGGAAGTGGAGGAGGAGGAGTAGCGTCGCCGAAGAGGAGGGGAAAGGAAGAAGAAGGAAGGGGAAGAAAGTAACGAGTGGCGAGGAGAGGTGCAGTACGGTGCAGCTTATAAAGCCTACGCCTGGAGTAGCTGAAAACGTGCCCACCTGTGCGTCTCAGTCACCGGCACACCGCACAGCAACCAACCGCCAACTACTACCAACGAGGCCAACAGCCAGCCTCAACCACCAACCCACACACAAGCGGGCCCCATAAGCACAGTGCCACAATGCACAATGCCAAACCACGCACAGGGACACGCAAATAGAAACCAGTCCACGAGGCCCAAGTCCAAAAGCACAAAACCAGACAACAGGCCTCATAACAGTAACACCCATCTAGGAAATAAAATTCACAAAATGTAAATAATTACAAAAATGAATTTTACGAGTGTTACAAACTCATTTTGACTGTCTTCTCACAACAAAGATGTATTTTTCGTTTGTAGTTGCTCTTATGAATCCATTTTCATATGGGGTGTCATTAAATTTTGAGTATCCAATTCCATGTTTGTTCAATAAATGTCTTTGACTAGAGAGGATTTTATCTAGGTTTTCTTTTCCTTTTGTGAATTTGGTTACTGTGTTAAGTAGGTCATTGTTATTGATTTTTAATGTGGTAATATCTTTTTCTAGGTTTTTTATGTTATATTTCATATGTTTGATTTCTTACTTTAGTTCAATATTTTTCTGATTTAGTTCATCATTTTCATCAAACAAGATTTTACCTTTACTAATTAATTTCTCATTTTTATTTGTAAGTTTTTCTATGTTTTGATTTTGACTTTTGTTTATGGCTTTTAGATTCTTGTATTTTTCATATAACTCGTTAAAGGCCTCCAGATGTTCCTCCATGTTGATGTTTTCCATGTTAACGGAAGAGCTAATCTCACTAGCCTGTGCCATGAAGCACATGTTGGCCTTTTCACTTTCAGAGGCAGAGTCCTCATTAGAAGATGAGTTACTTTCATCCCATGTGGCTTGAAGGGCTTTCTTCTTGATGGGTCTTTCATTCTTTTTATTAATTTTTATTTTTAAAAGTAGACAGTCTCGTTTGAGATGTCATGGTTTATTACATTTAAAGCACTGGTGTGGATCATATTTTTCTTTATTTTTATCTTGATCTTTATTTAATTTCTTCTGAAATCTTCCTCTCTTAATGAATTTCTTAAATTTTCTAGTTAATAGGGCTATGTCTTCATCTTCGGATTCTTCTGAATCTGAGGTAACTTTTAGAGCTATATTTTTCTTCTTAGAGCTTTCAATTTCTTGCTTTTCTTTTAGTTGGAGCTCATAGGAAGTCAGGTTTCCTATTCAATCTTCTAGGGAATATGTTGATAGGTCCTTAGCTTCTTCTATGGCAATGGTCTTCTTTTCCCATTCAAGGGTAAGAGACCGAAGGATTTTCCTCACTGGTTCACTTTGAGAATAATCCTTGCCAAGGGATTGTAGGTTATTAGTTATTTTATTAAATCTGGTGAACATTTCACTTATAGGTTCATTGTCTTTCATTTTAAAAAGTTCAAATTTGTGAACAAGCATGTTTACTTTTGTTTCTTTGACTTGGTTGGTTCCTTCATGTGTGACTTCTAAAATATGCCATGCTTCATGGGAATTCTTGCAGTTTGATATTCTATTAAATTGTTCCTTACTAACAGCACAAAATAATATGTTTAATCCTTTAGCATCTAATTGTGCAAGTAGTTTTTCTTCATTACTCCATTCCCTAAAGGATGTGGAACTCAAGGTAAAGCCATTTATTACTACATCCCATAATTCAAAGTTTATTGATTTTAGATAAATGATCATCCTATATTTCCAATAAATATAATTTATTCCAGCAAAATATGGTGGTCTATTAATGCTTTGTTCCTTTACAATATTATTGTTAAATGATAAAGAAGCCATATATTCTAATAGATAATTAATCTAGCTCTAGAAAACCTCGCTCTGATATCAATTGTTGGATCGAAAGGCTTCTCTAGAGGGGGGTGAATAGAGAATTTTAATTTTTAATATAAAATTTCCTGATTTTAATTAAAAGTTAATCTAAATGAAGTGTAATGACAAAGTGTACAAGCAACTGATATTGAGCATACAAATTTGAGGGCTAAGGATAATACATGCACATGATGGGGATGAGAGAAATCGAATACACAAGCTATTTATAGTGGTTCGGCCAAACCTCGGCCTAGTCCCCTCCTCAAGACCCTCTTGAGATTTTTCCCTTTATACTTAAAACAATAAAATACTTACTTGTGTTGGCTATCCCACCAACCCAATCCTTGCTCCTCCCACTTCTCGTTCCACGAGAAGCTAGAGCCTCCCCTTGTAGCTTTACAACTTGTGACTTCCCTCTCACAGTGCGCTTTTACAAATGAATTATAATATCACTTGTGAAGAGAATGTAGGACAGAGTTTGAGCATGGAAATAGAGAGTTACAAGTATATGAATGCGATGATCTATCAAGGCACGTAGAGGTCCTATTTATAGCCAAAGGACCATTGAAAAATGTGTCTAACGACTAGAAAACGGTCATAAACGGCTAGATTATCGGTATGCCATTTTGACCACCAGAATGCCATTTCATTCTTCAATTAGCAACTCTCGGGCAATTCAGTATGTCAGAATTCTTTTGGTATGCCGAATTATCCTGAAACGGTATACCATTTTAGCCCGGTATGTCGTTTTATCTTCAGCTTTATCTCCACAGCCTTTTTCGGAGTTCCGTTGCTTGTGTCGATTTTTCCTGCTTCGGTATGCCGTTTTTCTCTTGTATGCCATTTCTTAATTCTTCATCTTTAATTTCGGAGTACCGTTTTGTATACCGAATTTTTCTGTAACGGTATACCGATTTTCCTTCGGTATGTCGATTTTGATATTTCATATATTTTACAAAAAATTCATTAGTCAAGTGTAATCATCAAAACACAGTATATTTCTAACAGCTAGGACTATGAGGCATTGACATCTGTACGGGTGTCTTGCGTGAGGTGCTCGGCGCAAGGGTGCCGATGGAAGTGGTGGCATGAGGGGCTCAGCGTGTCGCCAGTGCAAGGGACCTCTGGATGGCACCAGTGGGTGGTGGGCATGAGTGCAGTAGAGTTTCCACGCCGTCGGGTCGTGCGTCATCGACACGAGGGGAGGAGCAGCGATGGAAGAAATGGTATCCCCCTCTCCCTCATCTCTCGTTTTTCTTCCTCCGTACTTGCTTGTTGCTGTTTTATTTTTGCTTTGGCCTTTTTGTGTTTCTTGTGGGCACGACCATCTCTTCCTCCTTCATCGTCGGGTGTCTGGGGTTCCCCGCCGACGGGGTGGGAACTGGTGGGCACGGGCTGGTAGTGTTTGGCTGTTCACAGGTGTGGGATAGTGGGTGGTGGCCCCTGGTGAGGAGGTTGGGCTGGGGGTCACTGGACGACGACTATATCGGCGGTCAGTGACCGTCGACGCCCTCCCCATAGTTGGGTCTTGTCTTTTACTCTGATAGGAGACCACTGTATTACTCAAATAATATTGTAGGAATGCTATAATTTGCTTGAACACATGTCACATAGCTTTGCTTGGATAACACCGTAAAAAAAGTCAACTTTTCTAGAAGAAAAGAAAACCATTATATTTGTTTGACTGACATTGCTTGGACAACACATGCTTGCATGGAGGAATGTCACAATACTTGTGAAATGCCACTTTTTTTGAACCATGTAGTGACTTAGCTTGCATAATATCTCGATTTTGCTTGGGCAGGTGCTGCAAAATGCCATAATATTTGTTGGAGTAATATCATGCCATGCTTTTAACCTTGTGTTTAAGTGACCCCATATTTTGTTTAAATAGTGCCATCAATTTTTGCATTCATGTTGTTAAGTAATGTCTGCCTAAACAACATTATATCATGCCTTGACAATTGTTGCAAAATGCCAAAATATTCATTAAGACAACATTAGCCCGCCATTGACTTAGTGCACGAATAGGCTCCAGGCTTGTTTAAATGATGTCGTAGAATGCCACTGGCTCCTTATGTGCTATGTCCATTGCCTCTTGAACTAGTCACTACTGTTTATTTAAATGCCACACCTTTGATTGAAACATGAAGAATTCTGACTTCGCTTGAATGCAATTAGTCCTAGTCTTCGTGCCTCTGACTGACCTTTGTTTCATGCAGTCTGACTCTGAGTTGGAGGTCGAGGTTACTCAGGCAAGCGGGACTACCTCTAGCTAGTGGTCCTGAGGTCGTGGGGCTAACTCACGATCTGGGGCCACTTCTAGCTCATAGGCTCAAGGTCGTGGGTCCAATTCACGATCTGGGGCCACCACCAGCTCCCGAGCATCAAAGGAGGTGGTGCCCAACATACCCGAGGATGTAAGAAATCAACACTTCCTTGCTTTGCTGCTTTCTTTTCTTGACATGCTTTAGTCTGGCTAACTTTAATCGCATTATTGGCAGGAATCTAGCAACTTTGGGGGTCGGTTGTTGGATGAGAACCACATTTGTAACCGTGACGATTTTGAGGTAACCTTTTCTTTTCACACGAAATCTTGTTGATTATTTGTGATTTATGACTCTGTTGTTTCTTGCTCCTCATGTTGGTGATACTGGGCGGGTGATGTAGTGTCTCTGGACACCAATGTTGGAGCATTTTAAGTGCCTCCCCGACTTCCTAAAGGAATTTCTCCTCCACCGCATACCTTTCGGGAGCCTCTTGCGATTTCGGGTGATCCACGGTCACTATGAGTTCTTCCAAGCGCTCGTGGAGTGGTGGCGGCATGAGACCCACACCTTCCATCTTCCCTTCGGCGAGATGACAGTCCTGCCAGAGCACTGGGCTTTGTTGACGGGCTTCAGCTTCGGGAAGGAGCCCATCGTAGGAAAGGCCACCTTGGGATTCGCGAGTGTCCCCCACTGACTCGATCGGCACACTACCTTCATTATAGCTGGATAAGGGAGTGGAACCTATTTTGCCCGGATCCTACATTGTGTTTGAGGGAGGCAGAGTTCGTTCTTCGCCATTTTTTGATGGAGCTGATGGTGCTTATTTTTTGCAACACCTCCGGGTACTGTGTCTTGGCAGACTGGTTGATCTACCTCATCGACCTAGACCATCTGGATCGGTATGACTGGGGCAGCGCCAGTTATACCTACATGCTCTACGTCTTGGACAGCGTCGTAAAAAGCAACCAGTGGTCCCACGTGGGGCTATATCCACTACTAACGGTAAGCTTCTGTATAACCTCTTTCTGCTTATGCAATGTGATTACATTTCAACTATGATTTGTTCTTTTGTGTTTGCAGTATTGGTGGATGGAGCACTGTATGCGGGGCCATTACTTCTTTCGCCTTCGCCCTAGGCTTCTTCCGCTTCCCTAGTAGTGGTGTGAGCCGGATCACCGCATCACAGCGGGAGTATATGGCTATGAGTCCTACCGCTATCTGTTGGACTTGTTGTCGATACACGACGTGAGTTTGCAAACACTACTTGTTTTCTATTTTCTTTGTTTCTGTTGACATGTTGGACTGACTTGTGTTCTGTTTTGTCCTAGACAGGTCGAGTTGAGGCCATTTGAGTGGTATGCCAGGCTAGACTAGGAACCTCTGAACTCTTCTTGGACTTACCGTCGGAAGCAGATGAAATTTTTCTTCTTCAAGAAATCTGCCTTCTACCTGCCTGGTTGGGTTCGTCACCAGTCCACCTCGGAGTTCGCCATCCCGCCCTTGCCTCCTGCCGAGAAGGAGCCTTGGGCCACCACCTGTGTACAGGCTTGCTTTATCACAGCCGAGATCATGGTTGATCGGAGCCGGTACATCCTTCGTCCCACCAATTATGACGAATATCAGGAGTGGTATGAGCGCGCCAGCAAGCCATACCTCTTTGAGGAGGACCTCCGCGAGCAATAGTGGGACATGTGGTTCGCGGAGAACTGGGCTGAGGTAAAGTTTTGTTTTCTTGGCGGCATGGTATGATTCTGCAATTCTGACTGTTATGACACAACTGTTTGCTTCTGTTGCAGCAGTTCGAGGGTAGGCTGAGCGATTTTTACGCTCGGATGTGGCAAGCGAAGGTATTGTGTTACACTTCCTCCGTATTTTAATTTCTTGATAACATACATCGGATCATACTGATGACATTACCCTCATGTGTAATAGGTCCGGCGGGAAGCTCGCAGGGAGGTAAGTGTTTTCCATGTTCTGCGTCTATTACTTTTGTTTGTGGTCATTCTGAAACGACCTTTTTATTTCAAAGATACAAGCTGGGGGATGTCATCCTTGGAAGTAGTGGTGACGAGGTTGATCCTGATCTTGAGGAGGATACTTCCACCATCAGGGACTTGACATGCGCTTCTACTTCTGACCCATCCTGTGCTCGTGCAGCCTCAGCTGCAACTGCTCGATAGCTTCGACGCAAGGGCGAACGCCGCACCGCCCCTATCGCCCAGGGGCGGGATCTAGATGAAAGCGCCAACGAAGCTTGGGATTAGTTTCTTATTCTGGATTTGTATTTCTACCAATGTTGTAATTTAATGTCATTAACTGTAAACTCTGGTTTTGTAAACTTGAACAATCCCTTTAATCGTCTTCTTATTGGATAATTTCTTTTGTGTTGCCTACCCTGCTGTGTGCCTTGGAATGTACTTGTTTGCATTTGTAGCTGTAGCTGACACGAGCTCCAGGCTCTTTACGCCAGTTGGGTGAGCTTCAGGAATGTCAGTGATTTAGCTGACGAGCCCTGTGTCATACGCGCATGTCGTACGCGTGCCTTCTAAGCACATCCCATATAATGTTGTGGCAACTGGAAATCCCTGATTATTATGTGCGAGTGATACATGCATTGGCTAAGCGCATCCCAGATAATCAGTGCAATAACTGCAAATCCCCTCATTCTCCTCTGCGCCTCTGTTACAAGGCCAAATGTCCTGCTCATTAAGCGTATATCCTCCGCGTGACCACGACGTGCGTGACCTCTGACACAGTCACGGGTCGCCAATCTACAGCTACATGACAGGCCTTCCTCCTCCTTTAAAGGGGAACAAGGGGCACCCATCTGCTTCACTTCTCTCTCGTTGGAGCTGCCTCTGTGGTCTGCTTCCTTGTCCTTCGACCAACGCTTGTTTCATTCGTGGCTGACCTGCCTCCGGTGGCTCTGCCGCTCCTCCGCCAGACTGCTCTCTTCTTCTCCTGTCGGTGTCCTCCTCCTGGGCATCATGGTGAGGCGTTCATGGCAAGGAGGGAGGATTGCAGACCTCAGGCTCCAAAAGTTACTTTTGTGTATTTTCCAGGGTTTCCCGACGATGGTTACTTCGCTCCACTGCTCAAACGTACTGAGATGCTGAATTGACATGCTTTTTGACAGTGACCGGGAGAAGCTGCACTGTTGGGGAATCCATGGGCGACTCTTGAAGATCGGGGATGTAAAGGTGAGCTGATATCTTTTGTGCATTGTGGCTAGATTTTGGAAGCCAGTCCATCATGTGTTTCGGTTTGGTCGCGAGGAATTGACCATCACCTTGGTGGAAAAAGGAGAATCTACGGCCTGTCAAGACTACTGGGGCCTTCAATTTTCATGCGCCAGGACGGGTATGCGTTTGCCCTTTTCCAGCTAACTAGTCTAAGCACTGCTGAATGCGGAAGGCGCTTAATCTGTGTTGACGGCTTCGAGCCCATGCTCCGTATGGATTACTTTGATGAAGTGATCATGAGGCGCTCCGCATTGGGCGAGGATCTATGGCTGCATGGCTTTGTCCTCCATTTTCTTGGGGAGCTCATATTCAACCATGGTCGGATGACAGTAGCGAACAAGGTGGTCGAGATCGCTTTGGCGGTGGTGAACAAACCGATTGATCTGGCTCCCCTGATTTTGTCGGAGACTTATCGAGGCCTGGATTGTGCCCTTCACCGGTGCCGCCACTTCTACTACTGTGGAGCATTGGTGCATCACTATTTATTGACTTAATGCTTTGATAGGTATGGCTGGCAGCTCACATGGGAGTCAAGCTCCTGCGTCCTCAGAGGTCGACATTTGAGGCTTATTGCCAGAGCAGGCATGCCAAGACCATTTCTGGTGTACGGGAGTTCTACGAGAAACTGGAGGGACTGTCTGGAGATCAGATAGCTTGGCGGATCGACCCATCCACCACGGAGCCTTTCACAGTGTTCTTCAATGGTACTGACATGAGGGTGGTTGTCCTTCCTGGCCTGACTGATGGAGTGGAGTACCATCCTGTTCGTGTCCTGCGTCAGTTTGATTTTCGCCAGGACGTATTTGAACAATCTCCAATGCCTAGCACCTTCTGACTGTATCCTTAAAATTCCACTATCATGACTGCTGAACTGGCTTGTCTGTTGTGGACTGGTGTTAGCTCTAGTGATTTGACTCTAGTGAGAGGCACAGGCTATTCTGATGCATATAGGGCACACACACAGGCGGATTGGCCGATCAGCAAAATGGCCCCTAGTGCTCCTCTGTTTCACAGTGCTAATAGTTCAAAGAAGCCTCGGACTGGAGGGAATAACTGATCTGGGCATATGTAGTGTATTTCTGTGATTTCTTTCAATGATTGTACCCTTGAACTTTAATCCCAATGAAGAATTTATGCTTTCTCATTGGGTGCCTATGTATTTCTTTCTGTGATTGGCTTCTTTGAGCGACTCTGTCATAGCATTAGGACCGGTCAAACCATCTACCCTTTTGAAGGCGTAGATTGGATACATTATTGTGACTCGTCGGGTTTGGCCTCGAAGCCAGGTGTGTGGGAGGCACTTCCGTCGCAAGTCTGTCTATCAGCCATTGGGTTCCTTGGTAAAAATGTGCATCTTGTACACGTAGCTACTTCGCGGCTCCCGAATGTGGGGGCAAATGTTGAAGTTCCCTAGTCTCTAGAGTCCTATTCTGGAGCACCTCTGGACTTGATGATCTACCTCTATCCATTCCTTTTACTGGCTTTCAGTGTGGGGTTACTGATTTACACCGATCTCTTGGCCTGAAATACCCGGTCGAATGTCCATTTGCCAAAATGCAGCTGACATGGCCCTGGGTGTGGGCGCTTAATCTGGCGAGGCCTGACTAGAGGTTGTTGGCGTGTCCCTAGCTGGGATGTGGCTGGTTGGAGGTGGCCACAAGGGCAGTTGACATGCCCATGGCTACAGATGCTCTGTTGAAGTCAACCATGTAGGCAGTTAACCTGCCCCTAGTACAGATGTTTTGTTGAAGTTAACCATGTGGGCAACTGACATGCCTCTAGCTAGCGACTAGGCAAAGTCCAGTCCCATACTAATGATGATGGGGGAAGTAATGTAGATGCAGATGCATGGATTATGCTTACTTAGTTATGCTTGGCCCTCAGTATTTGGAAAGCTTTGGTGCCTACCCAAATGGGAATGGGGAGTCTTGCTACCCGACGGACTCTATCCGGATCCCTAGCCGACGGGTGGCACTTTGGGTAATGGGCGATTGTGTTAGGACAGTGGATGTCGAATGGTGGATATTTGGTTGGTGATGAGATTAGGACTCCACACAAAACTCTCTGTGTCCCACACTTGCTCTTTTATATTATCAGCTTATCTTTTACTCCCTCATAAGTGTGTGAGTTCACTCTACTCCTATCAGGGTTAATGGATGCCATGGTGGAAGGTTTTTACTAAGAAGGGGGACTAGTCCTTCAATGGGGTGGGTGGCTCAGGCGCATGCTTCAACTCCTCCTCGGGGTAGAGTTGGCCCACACACCTCTCTCTAGGGCTGGCTTCTATCGTCGCCTTCTGCCTTCTCGTTTTTCTTTGTGCCCTATATGCATTATGATTTTTCTTGCTTACTCTCGCTTACACCCTAGCATTTTATCTCCCTCTTGGAGGTGCAGGTCCTTAGAGAGTTTGAAAGCTTCGCCCAGCTCTCGATGGGAGGTGGCTTCCTCACTTGCTAGACGATCCGAATAGAATCCCTCAGGAAGTGAGAACCCTTCCCATGGTAGGCTAAGCTTTTCCGATTTCATCATCATGCCAATATGCAGATGGTGTATGCGTATACATGCTTGTATAAGAAGCAAAAAAATATGAATGTCGAGTGCATATGCCGTACGAATGCAGGGATGCATGTTGCAATAACACGGTGTGAATGCAATAGAATAGAATGAACAAATGTCAAGATGTGGATTACAACTTTGGAATGCAGAATGCAATGATGCAGGGTGATCGGATGTAGGGGAGAGGACTTTGCCAAGCGCACCAGGACTTAGTTGCTGGTAATATTTCTTCAGGTAGCATGTGTTGATCGGCTTAGACTGCTCAATGTGATCCATGTCCTCTAGGATTACAACTCCTCTTGAGAAAGTCTGCTTGACGATAAAGGGGCTTCGCTAGTTAGGTCGGAACTTTCCGCGAGCATCGGGTAGATGAATTGCCTACAGCACCAAATCTCCCGGAATTAGGCTTTTGGGTTGGACCTTCTTCTGATAAGATCAAGCTATGCGCTTCTGGTAGCACTGAGCATGATGCAAGGCCTGCAATCTATGCTCATCTATTAGGTTTAGATGTACGCACTGGTCTTCAACCCATTTTGCCTCCTCTAGTTTTGCCTCCCTCAGGATTCTAAGTGATGGAATCTCTACTTCAATGGGGAGAACTGCCTCCATGTCGTAGACCAATGAGTATGGGGTTGTCCCTGTAGAAGTCTGGATGGATGTTAATGAGTCTCTGCCATCTTCTTCAAGATATTCGTGAGGTTCTTGTTGGCGGACTCTATAACACCATTCATTTGCGGACGATATGGGGAGGATCGGTGATGCTTGATGCGGAGGCTTAGCAAGAAATCCTCCACCCTCCTGGCTATGAAGTTCTTCCCATTGTCGAAAATGAGGGTGTGAGGTAACCCATATCGGGCTACAATGTTGTTCTGGATAAACTTTTCTATATCCATGGTGGTAACTTCCTTGTAGGAAGCCGCTTCCACCTATTTGATGAAGTAGTCAATCGCCACTAAGATGAAGCAGTGCCCACTGGAGGCTACGGGATGAATCGCTCCGATGATGTCAACTCCCCATGTTGAGAAGGGCCATGGTGAGGACATATGCAGCTGATGAGGGGAGCGTGGATCAAATCCCCATGGATTTTGGCAGTAGTGACACCTTTAGACAAACTGATAGCAATCCACTTTCATGGCCGACCAGAAATAGCCCTGTAACATGATTTTCTTGGCCAACAGGATTCCATTCATGTGTGGGCCACATATTTCGGCATGTATCAACAGCATTAGGGTATCTGCCTCCTTTCTGTCTACGCACCTCAACAACATTTGGTTGTAGGATCTTTTATACAAACGGCCACCCCCAAGCACATACTTCGATGCAAGCCGCTACATGGTCTTCCTGTCAGTAGTAGAGGTGTTTGGTGGGAGACTTCCAGTCTACAGGAAAATCTCGATGTCGTGGTACCAAGGAATCTCTTTGAGTGGATCAGCTTCTTCTATGCTCATGCAATACATAGGATAGTCCACTCTGGTCATTGATTATGTCCACCACATGGTCACTTGGTATGGACAGCCATGATACCAGAGTTGCTAGCGCATCTTCATATGTGTTCTTGACTCTATTCATGAAGGAGAAGGAAATATCCTTGAATTATGCCATGAGCTTCAGAAGATATGAATGGTATGGCACTAGCTTCGGGTCTTTTGTCTTCCAACTCCCATTCACCTGGGATATGATAGCAAGGTGTCACCATGGACTCACAGCTTTCATACACCATGCTCTAATGACGCTTGTAGGCCAAGGATGCAAGCTTCATATTCCGCCTCAATATTGGTCTGAGATATCCACTGCCTGGGCCTTTGGTAGCGATAGCCATGATGCTAGCGTAGCTAATGCATCTGCGTAGGCACTCTTGGCCCGCTTCATGAAAAAAAATTTGACATCCTTAAATTCGTCAATCAGCTTCAGCAGATGCTCATGGTATAATACAAGCTTTTGGTCCTTAGTCTTCTAGTCACCATTAATTTGTGAAATTACTAGCATTACATCTCCATATACCCGAAGCTCTCGGACACCTTGTTCTAGTGCCACCTGTAATCCCAGGATACATGCCTCGTATTCAGCTTCATTGTTGGTGCATTCAAATGTCAGCTTCCTTGTAAAGAGAATTAGCTGCCTTTGCGGCGTTGCTAAAACTGCACCAATACCTCTTCTTCTTTTATTGACTGCACCATCAAAGTATAGACACCATTGGTGCTCATCTTGAGGATTTTCTAACTCTGTATCACCCATTGCAAATAGGATGTCTTCATCTGGAAATTGTGTTTGTAGTGGCTGATATTCTAGCAAAGGTAGGTCGGCCAAATGATTCGCCATCGCCTGTCCTTTCATAGACTTCTGTGTCACAAAGGTAATGTCATACTGCGACAACATAACTTGCCACTTAACACATCTGCCCACTAAAGCTGGCTTCTGGAACAGATACTTGATAGGATTGTGGCGACATAATAGTAGGACTGGGTATGCCATCATGTAATGCCTAAGGCGCTGAGTGGCCCATACTAAGGATAAGCAAACTTTTTCTATGGTGCTGTATTTGGCCTCGCAGTTATTGAACTTTTTACTGAGGTAGTAGATGGCCCTCTCCTTACGCCTTGATTCATCATGTTGGCCTAGGACCGCACCCTTGGAATACTGTGTGGTTGAAAGATAAAATAACAGGGGTCGTCCTTGTATGGGAGGAACTAAGAGTGGAGGTTTTGCCAGAAGCTGTTTGATCTTGTCAAAGGCCGCTTGATATTCATCATTCCAGTGTGTTTGGGCATTCTTCCTCAGGAGCTTGAATATCGGTTCACATATGGGTGTAAGTTGTGCTATGAACCAGCTAATATAGAGTAGTCGCCCCAACAGTCCGCGTATTTCTTTTTCAGTAGTAGGGGGAGGCATGTCAATAATGGCTCTAGCTCAAGGATCTCCTTCCTCCCAAATGGCCTCCAAATGATGCAAAAGAAGGAACTTTGTGGAAGATATGGATGATGGGGCTTTTCTTATGCTAGGTGGATGATCTCTTACTCAAGGGTGAGAGTTTTTGGCTCTAGATAAAGCTAGGACGTGGGTATTTGTGCTAGAAACAAAGGCTCTTCCTTTCTCTCTTCTTCCAACCTCTTCTCCCAATGACTACCAAGAGTTTATATAGGGAGTGCTTGGAAGTTCTAAAGGCTTAAGAAACCAAACGACCTCCCCTAAGACTAAGAGAATGGTTGTTATGCTGATAATAGACAAAGTTATAGCAGATTATGGGTAAAATGGCTAGAGTTTCCCTAGGCAAATGAACAGCCAGCGACCTCGAATCGAGCTGGTGCGCCACCTATGTGCGCCAGCAAGGTGTGTGTGACATCTGGGCCTGATTATCCATTTTTATTATAAACCATGTAATTATTTGCATATTGTGTTTAATGGTTTATTAATGGGTAATCTGTTGTTTCTTGGTTGTGTGAGGTTGTGGTTGGCTTTCTGTGCATCTGCCTGTGATTTGGGATCCATGTGGAGTCTAGTTGGAGGATGCACAATTGTCTCGATTTGTGTGCCGTTCTTTCTTCTTTTCTTTTCTTCCTCTTTCTTCTCCTTTTGTCTCACGAGCCACACCCTTCCATTGATTCCTCGTCTTCTTCTTCTTTCTCTTCTTCCACCCGTGCCACCAGCGACGGAGGCTCGTGCCTCCCCATCTCGTCCGACGGGATGGGTGGCCGATGCCAAGTGAACGGTGGCGGAAATAAGAGAGGGAGGCAGGAGTGGGCAGAGCAGAGGAAGTGTGCGGCGAGAAAGGAAAGGAAGAGAAGAAAGGGAGTTGAGGCACGCGAGTTGGGAGGAGGTGGTGAGCCGTTCATGCGTTCCGCCAGAGCTTGTGGAGGCTTGCCGGAGTGTGGTAAGGGTCGCCTGAGGCCCGAGTTAGGTACGCGATCCCTTCTCCTCTTTCCGTTTAGTATTTGGTTAACAGTAGGTTAAATGCATGAAAATTGTAATAAATGCATGGAAATTGTAGAAAAATCATAATATGATTGGAGATGAGTTCTATGATGTGTTTGTATAAGGATCATGCTAGATTGCGTGGATTTTGGGAGTTTTGTGGAGTTTTTACCTTAAATGTTTTAAGATTTATTTCTGAGCATGGTTCCTTTGCGAATTTATATCTTCCTGTGTGGTTGATGAAATCTTGAATGGTTTGATGGGTTTTGAAGTAGACTTGAGCGTCTACACCCCATGTTTTTATGAGAATTTATGGTGTTGGTTTGGGGGGTCCGGTTGGGACTCCCACTTGGGTCGATTTTTCGCTGCCTAGAACAGGGGGTGTGCCTGTCTACGAAAATTCGGTATATCGAAGAAATTTGGTATGCCGAAATTCTAGCAGATTAGGCCAGATGTGGGGTTTCAGAAGACCGAAATCTTCCGGTCGACCGAAACAGGGTGTTTCGGCATACCATTTTTGCCCATACTAAAATTTTGGTATGCCGTTTTTGCCCTGACTTTTAAAGGTTTTAATGTGGTTTTTAATGATGTTAAGTGGTTGTTTTGGTATGGTGGGTTTATGTGATTGGTGTTTGCCCCGTGTAGTAACATGGAGGCATGTGGAACCCAAAACAATGGATTTGGGTGTGGTTTTGGGTTTTGATCCTATAAAAAGATGGTTTTGTGTGGTTTTTGGGCTTGAGACCCAATTTATGGTTTTAATGTGGCTTTGATGGCTTGTGTTGGGACCCCAGTGGAGGGT